>JAXIUT010028436.1:0-15650 GCA_035586675.1 Eurytoma californica | reverse complement strand
AAATAGCTTTATTTTCAATGAGACTTGTTAAGAAATATGTTTCACAGCAAATGAAACACATTTAATGAGGTGGCCCATTATGCCCCGAAGGTTCACATAGCCCCACGGCTCGCTATGCCCCGCTCCTCCCTATATTATACGGTGGATCTATTTGCACAAAATTCACGTAAAGTACGTGGATTGAACCCAACAACCCACCCTAGCAGAAAAAAATTATAATCAGCATGAAATGATTATAGTTTGATTATAGTAGGGACGAAAAAATTACAGGATTCCTATAAAGATTGACTATGATTATAGTTTTTTTTCTGTAAGGACATGTACTCCTGTAGCCGTATTTGCATTTACGTGGGTATACGTGGATTTAAGATTATATTGTAACAAGATAAAACTTGTATAAAAAATTTCATTCACAAATTGCAGCGAACCAACATGAAGATCCCTGCGAAAAGTCTTTTAACTTTGTCAAATGTTTCTACGAGACGGACAGTGATGTAAGCATAACAACGACATATTGCATTCTATTTTTATTTTTATTGTTTTGTTAAAGTTTATTTCATTTCTTATTAATTCAATAATATTTTTTTTATCAGATGTACTTTTTCCCTTAATGGACAGCTGTGAACCAAAGGAGAAGAAAAAAAAATAAAATAAATGAAATATATGTAACTTTTTCTATGTCTTTCTGTGTATAATAAAGTATTGTAAATTACGTAATTGTAAACTTTTTACATCGAAAAAAATCAATCCTTCACCTTCTAGAAGAATAAAGATGCTTCGGCAATAATATGTTACTCCTTTTGCAAATGGCAACTTAAAAATAAAGAATTGTGCAAATATAAATTTCTTATTTATTATTGGTTATTGTTTAAATCAATATGTCCTAAAATTGATATATTTCGTTAATCATATTGTTTTATAAATTTTAAATCACTAAATTTTTCAACTTATCGTCAAAAAGTCCTTTTACATTATTTAACGGTAGTAAAGAATAAACTTTCTGATCGGGAGCATAATAATAATTTTCAAGATTAGAGATGACTATCAAGTTTTAATCTAATAATTATTGATTCAATTTGAATTACTTTATGCTCTTGCTTATAACCATAATGATTTCTGTTTTGATCTAAAAAGATGGATCGAAATGACACTTGGTCGATTCTACACTTGAAATAAATAGTTAATGGATTATAATATAATTTAATCTACCGTAAGTTGTAGTTCTAAATATTGAATAAATTGAATAAAAAAATTGTAGGACGATGAGGTTCTTTACTTATACCTCCCTTTACCCTACTTTACCCCACTTTACCCCACTTGTATTTTAAATTTGCAAAAATAATAATACATTGTGCAACTCTCTTTTTTTACCAGTCGTTAAGAACTGTACTATTGAAGTATTTAAAAAAATATCTATCGATTTATCTACTAAAAATTTTGTGTGATAACAAGCTTGCATTATTTTCCAATTACAGTTTTAGATTATTAAATAATTAACTATAATTTGAGTAATCTATTTAAAAATTCTGCATGTCTTATCAAATTTATATTCTTTCAGGACTTAATTTCCTAGTCTCTTAAAAAGCAGTTCCATTAACAAAAAAATAAACGAAATTCTTATATTTTTTGAATTGTAAAAATTCACAAATGTATTACTACTCCTTAAGAATGGAAAAAATAGTTGAAAATAGCTGTCTTATAATACCTCGCGTAAGCTAATTTTTGCAACTGCCATTAACGATCCTACATTTAACTTGGTAATGCGGCTAGTAAGTGCATGGCAGTAGAATGTATTATACAATTATTGTACCATGTCAGCTCTTTAAAATTGCGGAATTAAACGACGATCGCGAGCAGAGCTTATAAAAGACGCACTCGGAGAAAAAGTCACTTGAGTAAAACGAGACGAATACTCGAAATATTGCATTTTACATAGTTTGTAGCCTTAACAAAAAAATTTACTCCCAAAATGAGATTATCTGTGTTCCTTATCACAGTAGTAGTGTTATTTGTAAATTTCAAGACTGTCAAATCAGTGAGTTTGATTTTGTCGTTTGACGTTTAGTGAAAATCATAGTCTGGATTTTTTTTTTGACGTTGCCGTTTTTTAATTGGCTCTCTTTTACAGAAAATGAATGTGGAGCAAATGAAAAATACTCTGAAACCGTACAAGAATTCATGCATCAGGAAAACTTCAGTCGATGTAGGTCAGTAAAGGACAGATCACATTTTTAATACTGGATTATTAATTTTCACTTTATGATATAAAGATCCCTTTAAGCTAATTAAATTTAATTATTTAATTATTGTGAAAGTTATTATTGTTTAATTAATTAATTAATTAGTCGATGTAGGTCAGTAAAGGACATATCACATTTTTAATACTTGATTATTAATTTTTACTTTATGGTATACAGAAGCCTTTAAGCTAATTAAATTTAATTATTGTTAAAATTAATGTTGTTTTATTAATTAATTAATTAATTAATTAAATGCCCCAACGTTTGCGAAACTGTGTAGTCAATTTTCTTTTTGTTAACAAATATTGTAAGTGGGTATAACCCGTAAATTCATAAAATAAATAAATAAATTACTTATTATAATAGTAAATAAATTTAATTACATTCATGATAAGTTAAGGGGGTCATATACCTAAAAGAATTTTATTAAAAATTTAATATATTTTTAAGATATTATAAAAGTGTATTAATATTTATAATTTTATTTTTTTAGGCGATTTTATACAAACAGTTTTTTAGGTATATGACCCCCTTAAATTAACTCTATTAATTGACTCGAACGTTCTGTGGCTATTGTAAGAGTGAAATGACCCCTTAAATTAAAAAAAATATGGAATCGTCCAGTTTACTCCTATCGATGAAACTATTTTTCGGATATTTTTTGCTCATTCAAGAATACTTCTATTAATCAAGTCAAAGAAACTGCGAATAGTTTTTCATTTGCTTGTCGTTAATTTCATCATGTCAAATGAAGTACCCACGTGAAAAAATTATGTAAAGTTTTTATAAAACGTCTTTTGCAGAAAAGTCACATAAAGTTACAAATTACAGTTAAAAGTTATAAATTTTTTATAAATTCTTTACAAAACATATTTTTATGAAGCAATTTCATAAAATTTTTAAACTTAGAAGGACAAAATCGATATGTTTGTACAGCGTGCATAATTATTTATTATAAAGTTTTATAAAATGTCCATTTTTTTATAAAACATATTTTTTCACGTGGGTTGTTAGGGTAGGCGAAACTTTGGGGGGAGAGAGAGAGAGAAGACAATTTTTTCGATACGAGAAAACTGTAGACCAATTTACAATAAGATGCTTTAAAAAATCAATTGCATAACTTCGTTTTAAAACTTAATTTTTCCACAGAGCTGGTGGAAGGAACGAAAAATGGAGATTTTCCTTCTGACCAGGCTTTAATGTGCTTTTCAAAATGTGTTCTACAAATGATGAGAGTAGTATGTTATTCTTATAAATTATTTTAATTTTAAAACTAATATTAGTTCGTTTCCTCATATACTTGCTAATCCTTTACCTATAGTGACGCTTTATTGATTGTATTACTTTTTGCGCGTAGTCAGCATTATACATTCGTATACTAATTTTAGATGAAAGACGGACATGTCTCATTGGCCTCGATGATCTCCCAAATCGATATTGTGATGCCGGATGAGTTAGTGGAACCGATGAAACGATCCTGCATTAAGTGCGCTGAAATTGGTAATTTTTTTTATAACAGCCTTTTTTTACCTTGCAGGTGACACTAAATTTAATCGAATAAATTGTATGCATTTGCAGCGGCCCCGTTTGAAAATCCGTGTGAAAATGCCTTTAACTTCGTCAAATGTTTCTACGAGACGGACAGTAATGTAAGTAAAATTAAATTTTACTTCTGATCGTACACTGTCATTTTTTTTAAATTTGATTTAATCTTGTAAATTAATTAACATTTTTCAGCTGTATTTCTTCCCTTGACAAGTTGCTCAACGAGGCTTTCGCATTCAATAAGCACACGAGTCAACTGCAAAAAAAGGAGTGTATTGCAGTATTATACGATTTTTTTTAATTTGTTTTCCTATATGTAAGATAATTTATTTAATCAATTATGTACAAATGTTTTATACAAATTAAAGAAATATTTTTATTTTGTTAATGTAAATAAAATATTTTTAACAACAGTGTAGTAGTAGTAAGTATACATTTATTACTTGTGTACATTAAAAAGTGGAATTACCAAAAGAATTTTACTTTTGTTTATTTAAGAAGAAAATAAAACATACATATGAAACTAAAAATTCATTATTCTAGCCAAATTTAGTTTTTTTGTCATAGCAAACTCGATTTATTCCTACAGTTAATACTAGCACCTTTAAATTGTAAAAATAGAATTAAGGGGGGCTTATATACCTATAAATTATTGTAGAGAAAATCACCTAAAACCGTAAACCTAAAATCTTATAAACAGATTACAAAAGTCGGAATTGAGGCTATTAAAAAAGTTTTAAACTATTATAAAAAGTTGTCAATAGTTATATACTTTGATAGGTTTTTTTGGATCCCAGGCGGAAATTGTCTTTTATAATAGAAGTTTAAAAAAGTTTATAATTGATATGAACAGATTATAAAGTCAGGTTTTTAGATTTAAAAAAGTTTAAAACTATTATAAATAGTTATAAATAGTTATAAACGGTTATAAATAGTTACTTTTTTACATTTTTTTGCTTATTATAAAAATATTTGATGACATAAAGTTCATATCAGAAAAAAAGTTTATAACTGATAATAACTTTTATTAACAGATTGCTTTTATGGTTACGTGCCGCAGTCCAAAAAAGTAAATAAAAGTTAATAACTGTTATACACTTTTTTTAACTGATAATAACAAAAAAAAATCTGTTGATAACTTTCATAAGCTGTTATTATAGTCTCAAATCGTGCGTTTATAAACAGTTACAAACTGTTTTTAAAAATTATAAAAAATTATAGGGGAGAGCGGGGCATAGTGGACCTCGCATACGATTTTTTAGAGGCGTATTGTGGGTCACCTGTTCATCCAAATTCAATCTGCAACCCCTAAACTTGAGGTATCGTACCAATTATATGTTAAGTTTAGGGGTTGCAGATCAAATTTGGATGAACAGGTGGTCCGCAATACTGCTCTAAAAAATTGTGTGCGCGGCCCACTATGCCCCGCTCTCCCCTATACTATTATTAGTAATTATTTGCTAAATTTATTTCCGCTTGGGAAGCTAATTATTATTAATTTGTACATTGAAATAAGAATTTAAAAAGTCTCCTTCTGAGGACACAATCATAGTCGAATGTTGACTATAGTCAGTCCACGAAGTCTACAGACGTCATCCCGGTACTCCAAAGGTTAAGCAGCATCCGTTAAGCTATATCCGACTATTAGCTAATTCGTCGCTGCTGCAGCTATTAACAGCCGCGCTTTTAATTGTCGGTTACCCTTAGGAAATCCACGATTGCGGACAATCGATTATACAATGCAACGGCAAAATGCAAGATGAGCCCGGTATCTATAAAAGACAGTGTTGCAGGTAAAATCGAATGTACAACAAGAGAGACGGGGGACCCGATGAAACGCGATTCGCGTTGTCCTGCGGAAAAGTCAAAAAATGAGATTACTTGTTCTTTTTTTCATTACAACCGCAGTGACAATAGTGAATTTCAAGACTGTCGGCTCGCTAGTGAGTTTGACTTTGTCGATTAAAATATATAGCTACGGCCAACGAAGTAGGCACGTGTTTTTTTTTTTGGCAATTAAAAAAGATAAGTTAACTTTTTGTTTTTTAGAGATTGACCGCCGATGAAATAAAAAACTTTCTGAAGCCCTTTGTAGATTCGTGTTTCAGGAAAAACCCAATCGACCGAGGTTAGTAAAAAAAGAGTATAGTTTCTCAAAATATGGTTGAAATACCCTTGTTATGTACTAGACTTGAATAACTAATTTTCCTTATTTTTAGCAATTATTGCACAACATATTTTGTTGTCCCTATAACAAAAAAAAGCACTGTTCAATTACCGGTGAGAACAAACTCATTTCGGGGACCTCGCGATAATTATCATATTTTATGGATTGCAAGGAAATAAATATTCCGAGGAAAACATAGCGCAAAAAGTGCTTTTCTTCGCGGTGGATTCCACGAAAGTGTCTTTTTTCGTGGAAAATTCTTCAAAAGTGAATTATTTTGAATGAACTGTGCTTTTTTTTCTTAGAAATGGCGATTTTGGCTCTTAGAATGGCGTCTGCATGATTCTGTATTCATCCGTGGTCTATACGTATTTAATACACAGAGTTATACTTTTTCTTGATCAGGATTACACTAAAGAAAGTGAAATTTATTTGTTTTCCCGCGTGAAAAAATTTTGTAAAGTTTTTATGTGCTTTATAAAAAAATGGAATATAAAAATGTTCTTTTTAACGTCAAATTTTATAAAACTTTACAACAAAATAGATATTTTTCGACCGGAAAAATTGTGAAATTTTATAAAATTTAATCTTAAAAAATTCATTTTTAATTTTAATTTTTTTGTAAAAATTAATTTTTACATGTCCATTTTTTTATAAAACACGTTTTATAAAAACTTTACAAAAGTTTTTCACGTAGGTTAGCATAGCTTTTGACTATGAATCGAAAAACTTTTATAAATAAAAACACTAAAATTCACATTTTTACTTTTTAGGAATCAAAGTTATTTAAGTCATAGATATTTGAGAAGAAGTAGCTCAAGACACTAGTCATTAGCACCACAAAAGGATTCAGTATCATGCGGGCACCATTCCAGGTGAGCAATATCTTCTAGAATTGAAAAAACTAAAACTATACTGAACGAATTTTCCCGCAAAAATTAAGGTGAAGCTCACCGTAAAAATTACGGGGAAAAGGTAATCGTGGGACGGTTTGCCATAGTGGAAATTTTTACGGGAAAATCATTGCAAATTTTACGCGGAGCTTGCGCGATTCTAAAAAATTACGGTGGTGTTCCCGTAAAAATTACGAAGTTTTTCTCGTAATAATTACGGAGTTCTGCCTGTAAAAATTACGAAATTTTTCTCGTAAAAGTAACGATACGAAAAGCTCCGTAATTTTTACATCATCGTAATTTTTGCGGAGCCTTGCCTGTAAAAATTACGAAATTTTCCCGTAAAAATTACGGAGTTTTGCCTGTAAAAATTCCGAGATTTTCCCGTAAAAATTACGGAGCTTTTTGAATCTCGCAAGCTCCGCGTAAAATTTACAATGATTTTCACGTAAAAATTTCCAAGATGGAAAATCGTCCCACGATTACGTGTTTCCCGTCATTTTTACGGTGAGCTTCGCCGTAGTTTTTATGGGAAAATTCTCTCAGTGTACTGCAAAAGAAATGGAAGCACTTTTAGATCAACGAGCTTAAGGGGGGCTTACACCTATAAATTATTGAACAGAAAATCACCTAAAACAGAAAAATTTTAATAATTACTAAAATAGAAATGTAGTGTTATAAAAGTACATTAAATTTCTGATAAAATGGTCATAGTTAGAAGTCCTCAGTCCCACTTTAGCTTACGTTATGTCAATTTCAAATATTTGACTATGGTGACAACTCCAGGTCCAATGGATTCATCGATTTTGATGAGGTTCGGCTTAAATCATTGGTAATTTATGTCTTTATGGTGTGAAGAGTTGTATGAATTCAAATGTTTTGTTTAAATATTTGACAGAGTACAAAAACTGCATTAATTCATAAAATTGGAAAATTTTTGATAGTTATTGGACTCTTTCAATTTAATAATAAAAAAATTTTAATTCATACAACTCTTCACACCATAAAGACATAAATTACCATTGATTTAAGCCAAACCTCAGCAAAATCGATGAATCCGTTGGACCTGGAGTTGTCATCAAAGCCAAATTTTTGAAACTGACATAACGTAAGCTAAAGTGTGGACCTAGAGACTTCTAACTGCCTATTTTATCAGGAATTTAATGTACTTTTATAGCATTACATTTTTATTTTACTAATTATCAAAATTGGTTTGTTTTAGGTGATTTTTTATACGATGATTTATAGGTGTAAGCTCCCCTTAAGGAACAAGGGGAGAGAAAAGTTTTTTCAGACTCATCAGAAAAAAACAATTTTCATCCCTTGCTGCTGAATCAAACAGATCACAAAAGTGTACAAATTACTCAATTTAATAAAATTATTATGCTCCACTATCATGTAATACAGGTACAATGAAATTTAATTAGAGTGCTTAAAATATGACTTATTCTTTGGGTACACAGAGGTTATTGCTTCCTATCTGACTAACGATTAAATTCAGCGTCTCATCCAAACATACGGATATGCAATTTTTTTTCGATACTTCCGCCCGCGCCGGACGTTAAGCACCCAATTTCCCATGAGAGTGCAGTGTGCATTTTCCGGCAATTAAATTTTTGTGGAAACGGAAATTAGAAATTTTTGAAACGTGAATTATTTACCCCGACGGTACAGTGCGTTCTGGGAATGTTCCTGGAACGTGGCTAGAGGAGCGAAAAAGTATAAGGTCCGTAGTATCTTGTAACATTTCTCAGATATTCCCGAAACGACGCGTGATTCCAAGAACACTTCTGCTACGCATCCAATCATTTTCGGTCTTATAATAATATTCTGGGAACGTTCTTAAAACTGGCTTTACTTTCCGAAAATGTCGCGGCTAGGTGGCGAAATAGGTCATTTTTGTCCCGCAATTAACTATTGTGGAAATGTCGCTGTACCCGTGAGAGAAATTGTATTAAATTGTTTAACGCAAAAATGTTTGGGGTCGTTACTACGTTAACGTTCTTGAAACGCAGCTCTGAGATATGGTAAATAGATATTCTAATAACGTCAGAATCGAGGTTGCATATCGTGCGCACAAAACCAGGACACTTTTATGTTTTGGAAACGCTGTAAGAACGTTTCGGTGGTAATATAATTGAAGCTAAAATGTGAATTATTAGCGACGCTATCATCTGAATTTTTGTTGCAGATCTGGTGTTTGGAATAAAGGAGGGAATATTCCACGATGACAATGAAGGACTGAAGTGTTTTGCAAAATGCTTTATGCAACTTATGAGAGTAGTACGTTATAATTATGTTGCTTTAAAATAATACTTTTAAGCGAGAAACGCGTTTTTTTAATGACCTCGCACGGAGAGAGAAATGGAGCCAAACTTGCCCTACTTTTAATGCGATTTTACTCCTATGACTGCAGGGTAGATGTAGTTCCGTGCAAAGGAACCAAACGTCCCTACGTGAATTAAGGACCGTTTTGGGCCTACGCAAGGAAACCATCCTCCCCGCACGGCGAACTGTATTCACCCCTTACACTCTGTGGTACTATTTCGGTCCTATTTTTCACACTGCCTTATAGGAACACCAAAATAGTATCTGTATTTTAGTTTAATCCAACTTCTCTCTTATAAAAATATCATGTAGGAAATCCTATATAGGACTCCTATGGAATTTTTTAAAATCCTGTAGGAAAACCTACAAGAAATCCTATATAGGAATCCTGTGAAATTTTTTAAAATCCTGTAGGAAAACCTTCAAGAAATCCTATATTTTGACGCAAAAAACTTATAGGAATTCCAACAGGATTCCTATAGGTTTTCTGTAATTCCTATAGGTTTTCTATAATTCCTATAGGAATTCTATAATTCCTAGAGGATTTCTATAATTCCTATAGGATTTCTATAATTCCTACAGGATTTCCATAATTCCTATAGGTTTTCTATAATTCCTATAGGATTTCCTATAGGTTTCTTGTAGGAATAATTTTGTAAGGGATGTATAATCCACTGGAGATCGTCCTTGCAAAGTTTAATGCTCTATAGGTATCGAAAATAACGTGATAAGCACTGTAGCAGTACTATTATTATTAGCTTTTCGTATTCATATTTGAAATAGTTTTCAATACTCACATTTAATTGTACATAACTTTTGAGCCAATAGAGATTTTGATACATAGCCTCTCAAATTATCTTTTTTCCTGTTTTGATTTCTTTTTTATGTATGTACTCTCTAGAATTTATAAGAGCAATATAATAACATTTTCAAACGGTGTTCCAGATGAAAAATGGGAAAATCGTATTAGATACGATTATCTACCAAGTCCAAGCTACAGCGCCGGAGGAATTGGTGGAGCCGTTAAAGTGGGCGTGCCAACAGTGCGCGGAAATTAGTATGTTCCATTTACTATTATTTATAATAAAAAAATTTGTTTATATTATCGTACGGATTCTTTGAACCAATTGTACAGTTACAGGATACAATTATGACGATCCGTGCGATACGGCTTATTATTTCGTCAAATGTGTCTACGAATTAGATAATGAGGTGAGGAAAATAAATTATCGTTTAATTTTCATAATTATTATTAATAATATTATTTATTCTGATGAGTTCTTATCAATAAACCGTAATTTTTCAGGCGTTCATTTTCTTGTGAAGATCTCTTGAGTCAGTCTTATATATACACTACAATTTGTAAATAATATTTTACATAAATAAAATAATATACATTTTTTTAAACAGTTTGTATCAATTATTTTTTTACACTTGACCATTCGAAAAAAATGAAAATTCGATCGATTTGAAAATGTAAAATTAAATCGATGCTCAGAAAATAATTATAAATGAACTTTAAAACTTCCTTCGAAAGTTGTATTAGTGAAATTTTAAATTATTCAACTTCGCATATATTCTATAGATGATGATTACATAGATGTACGGACTTAATTTCTCAAATTTATTATAATTTCCAAAAAATTTTTTTAAAAAAAAAGATTATTATTTCTCTCATTAAATCTATTTGGATATTTATTTCTATACGCTATTAACTTTACTCAAATGTTTATTGTGCAAACAAAAAATAATATTTACACTTCGCGTCTGTAAATAGCCACTGGTTGCATGATGATCGTGTCAGCTTATTTCTCACAGCCGACATTAACAACCGTGCATTTAATCGCCCAGTCGGCGTAGGAACTATGCATGTAACACCAAAGTGTCAGTGCGTCACACACATTACCGAATTGCGGAGACGAGCCCAGGTATAAAAACCGACGTGGCGCGAAAAAACGGCTAAATCACAGCCGACACCGAGACTTGGTGCAGCGCGTTTAGCGTTGAATTAAAAAAAAAAAAATTCCTCGCGTAAAAAAATGAGATTATTTATTATTTTCCTCGCAACCGCAATGATTACCGTGAATTTCAAGACTGCCGACTCGGTGGTGAGTTCGATTTTGAATTGGACCGAAAACAAGTGCAGCGGACGATGAAGAATACAAAAATTTTTCCTGTGCGTGAAGTTTTTTTTTTTTTTTTAAGGAGATAAGTTTAATTCTGTTTGTTGTAGAAAATGAGTGTCGATGGAATAAGAGGTTTCTTGAAGCCGTACGTGGATTCGTGTTTCAGGAAGGTTCCTGTAGAGCGAGGTTAGTAAATAATATATTTTTTTTTTTTTTTGTAACATAGTATACGCGAATATTTTTTTTATTAAATACTTTTATTATATTGTTTATCGAGCGCAGAAAATTTGAAATTTCGATTTTTCAAACGTAATAACGCACTATAATTGTTAAGTACATGAACGGTCTTCAATTTATTTTCGGTAACCGAAAGCGCGCCAAATCTTTTGTTATTTGAACGGACAAGCCATTTTTCTCTGGACTATACAAAGTATCTCTAACATTTTTTCTGGAACAATTTAACTTTTTTTTCAATCGATTGTTAAGTCACTGGAGTGGCGTACGCATGATTCAAAATTCTTTCGTGGTTCGAATGACTAAATACAGTGAGTTACTTTTTCCTAAGCATACTTTAGAACTTTACTCTATTTACTTGTAAAAAAGTGAATCTTAATTTTTTTTAGCGCAACTTTTAACAAAATCAATTTTAAAAAATGTAGAACTAAAATTAAATTTTTTTTAGGAATCAGGTTAATTTAAGTCACAGTCATTCGAGAAGAAGTACCTCAAGACACTAGTCATTTGCACCACGAGGAGATTCAGTATCATACGAACAAAACTCCAGGTGAGTAGTTACTGTACAGGGTACTTACATCTTTTATGATTTTTTCGGCGAGTTCCATACTGAAGATTTGTCATACGTCCGCTTTATAAAAAATTAAAATAAAGTTAACTTGAATATTTTTATATCAAATTTGTGATTATGGGAGAGCGGGGCAAAATTGCGTGGAGAATATAAAACAATTGCGTGAAAAAAATTGAAAATAAAGTTAATATTTCGTTTTATTCAATTTTGATTAATAAATTTCACGATTAATAAATTTGATTTTCCTTCAATTACTAGAAGGTTAAATGATAATGCCCACTCACCTCTATCAATAAACTGCTTGTATTTTTTTCTAGGACGTAAAAGGTGGCTTGTCCTTTCGATCAAACGTGGGAGGTATTTTACACTTCTTCGAACATCGGCTAATCGCGGATAGGTATGCAATTTTTCGACACGTCCGCCGGACGTGAGGCGTCCAGTTTACACCCGACATTAAATGCGATTTTTCGCGAGCATGGAAAATTTGACTTGAACGTTTTTGGAAGTCAGCTTCAAACGCGAATTAATTTGTCTCGAACTCATATTCTGTCTTTATTATTTTCATATTTTATTATTTGATTAAATTAATTTATTTATTTAGTTTCAGTTCGAATGTTTTATTTAATTTTTTTTTTTATAGAAACTAAATAAAAGTTCTGTTGACTGGACTCGAGACTAATGTCTGCCAATAAAATGTCAATTAACTTGAAGCGCGTGAAAAAATTTTCTTTCGGGAAATCTTCATAGATAATTTTTTCATTTTGTTCGTTGAAGATTAAAATAAAATGTTGTGCAATAATAAAATTAATGGCTGCACACGTACCAGTATACTATATGTACTCGGCTCATGTTCCATTTTATTTAACATATAGTCAGCATCCCAGGCGGAAATGGAAAAAGTACTAAAAATTAATAAACAATAACAAAAATTACTAAATAGTAATAAAAATATAAACTAGCTAATAATAACAATCAATAATGTCCAGATTTGAGACAAATAATAATATTTATCTTATTATTATAAGTTACTTGCTGTTACTAACTATTATTAATAGTTATTATTTTTTATTAATTTTTATTTTGTATTATTATAAGTTACTAACTATTATTAATATTTATTCTTTTTTTCTTTTTTTTTGCAGATTTAAATATTTTTTTGATATAAAAAATATAAAAAAATAATAAGTTTTAGTAAAAAAGTATAATATCCAGATTTAAGACATTGTATAAAAATTTATAACTGTTATTATTTTTTATTATTTTTTTTATTTATTATTAAATTATATGATTTCCACCTGTGATAAAATTGATTGTTCTATATTAAAATATACCTATATTTTGCGTAAAAATATGTACAGTTGTACAAGGCGAGATACAAGTGCATGTATGTAATAAAATGTACACCCGAAGTGAATTTTGCGTGAGTTACTCTATGTCTAATTTTTTTCCGCAGATGCGGTGTTTGGAATAAAAACTGGAATCTTCCCCGATGACAACGAATCACTGAAGTGCTTTGCACATTGCTTTTTGAAACTGATGAGAGTAGTATGTACTGAAGTGTAATCAAATATATTTTTTTTATGTAAAATTAAAAAAGTTAATTTTTCTATGAGAGAAAATCACTTGATTACAACGGTAGACGTAGAATTTAATTATTTAATAATAATATACTATTAAAATAACAACAATAGTTAAGGGTAAGAATATGGTCAAAAAAATCAGAAAAAAAATCTTTATTTTTCAAGATTTATTTACAGAAATCTAAATATGTTTAAGTAGTATGAAGATAAAGAAAAATATATATTTTCAGCCTATTTCAATCAATTTCTATAGAGTTATGCTTTAAAAAGTAGTATAAATAAGGGCTTAGCAAAAATGCCCCCTGTGGTGAACTATTTGTCGCAAATTAATCATATTGATTATTTGATCACAGTTGCGTACTCATAATATAACATACAATTTAAGCTTTCCTTGAATTAAATCTTTGAATTACTTCCTGAAATATTAAACATATAAATTTAACAAAATTTATTATTTTTAACATATAGGTAAAAGTTACATTTTTGTAAAGGTAGGAACTATTTTATGTTCAAATATAGTTTCTATATATACTAAAGAATACTTCAGCAATACATAAATTTCGATTTTCTCGATAAAAATTGGTAGAGTTTCCCTTTAATCATATTTACATTTCTGTAAATATGTCATGAATATTAAAGATTTTTTTTCTACCATACTCTATCTACCCTTAACGTAAAATAAACAAAAAAACATTGCCAAAAATAAATCTTTAAATTGTGTTGCAGATAAAGGACGGGACGATCTCAATAGAAACAATTCTTCGTCAAATCGAAGCATTGGCGCCGGAGGAACTGGTGGAGCGGTTAACGTGGGTCTGCACGCAGTGTTCCGATAAAAGTAATTAATTTTTTTCAAATCTTGTAGAAGAATTTTGCTCACATATTGATACAGCCTCACTTGAATCGATTTCACAGTTTCGGTCAACCAATACGACGATCAATGTGTCTTGGCTTTCGACTTCGTGAAATGTGTCTACGGATTGGATAGTGGTGTGAGTAAAATGAATTATTGTTTATTCTCATTGTTACTATTATTAAATCGATTACCGAGATGATTGATCGTAATTAATCGACAATTTTCAGATATTCATTTTTCTTTGAAGATCCTCCAACAACCTTAATTCTGCATCATAATAATTCACAACAACAATTGTACATGCCTTCGAATAAAGTACTAATCTTTTTTATAAAACGTGTACTTTATTTCTTACATCTGTGTATTTCCAGTGCATGAAGCCCTTATTTTGGACAGAACAAATGGTTACTGTACAATTTAGTAATGCATATCGTCAATACTCTAACGAAATAAGTAATGCATATATCAATATTTTGATAACAATATCAATAATTTTTACTAAATTATTAATAACTCCACAAAAGTCGTGATATCACTTGCTGCAGATACATTTAATTTTCACATAATGACAAAAACACTTGTATAAAATGTTATACCTGGTTTAAAATGTCAATGGACCATATCGACTGGGTGCAGGAATCAATTATAGTTTATCACAGTAGTACCTCAATAGTTCATTAACAGGATATCAGCTAACAGTTCATCAGTAGTTTATCAGTAGTTCATCATTAGTTTATAAGTAGTTTATCAGTAGTTTATCAGTGGTTTATCAGTAGTTTATCAGTAGTTCATCAGTAGTTTAGAAGTAGTTCATCAGTAGTTCATCAGTATTTTATCAGTAGTTTATCAGTAGTTTATAAGTAGTTTATCAGTAGTTTTAACAGTAGTTTAGAGTTAGTTTATTCAGAGATGTAGAGAGATTGCCAGTGGCCTTTTTTTGTAAATTAGGCCGCTAGGGGTACCGCATTAGACATAATGAGATATTTACCATTCGAATTTTGTTTTTTTTTTCTTGAGACAAAATATTAAAATCTTTTATGCAAATATAGAGATCAGTACATTTATTTATTAATAAATGCTACCTGCATTATAGATCTAATTGAAAATTTG
>JAXIUT010028415.1:0-15662 GCA_035586675.1 Eurytoma californica | reverse complement strand
CAAATTAAAAAAATTATTTTTTCGGGTAGTACAAATTAAAATTAAGCGATTGACTTGATATTTAATTAAAAATAAGGTATATTTAGTGCTGGGGAATATATTTTCCAACCCCTAAATATAAATCTATTTTTTTTGCAATTTCTGGAGGGGTGCAAATGGAAAAAATATTTTTTTCAAATAGTACAAATTAAAAGGATTCAGTTCACACTTTTTTTTTATAAAAATAAAATATTTTCGTGCTTGGGTAGGCGTTTTTCGGCATTTCGTTATTTTCTTATTTTTTCGCTTTTTCACGGGGGTGCAAATTCCAAAAATGGTTTTTTTTTGTAGTACAATTAAAGATCTATCAATTTGATTGTTATTGGTTATATAGATCCCGAAATTTTGTGCCAGGGTATACTAGGTCAATACTAGTTCGTATTACAGTAAATATCGCGCATCTGAGAGGCCACTAGTTCTTTCATGCGTTTGTTTGTATTTTTATGTATATTTATATGTATTAAATTTATAAAATTATGATTATTTAAATTTAAATTACTTCACAATAATTTAATCAAGTTTATTTAATTTTATTTCAATAATAACTGTATTAAAATTATCTGTTAAAAATACGTGAAAATTACCAGTCTTTAAAAATAAAAGATCCAACCGTAAGTATTTACAAATACTTTTTAAACAATAAGCTATTTGTAAGTAATGTTTTTTTAATTGCAAACTTTAATTAGAAAGTTAATCCTTGCAATAATGACAAATTCTAAAAACATTGTTTGTATGTAACGTGTATGTACAGCTTACACACCTTACATTTAATGACAAAAATTTTTGTTACTATATCGTCTAAATATCTCATTGCCAAAATGCCAACTTATTATTTCGAAATTCGTTCAAATAATAAACGATAATAGGTATTTAATACTTATTACATCAAATTTTAAAATGGCCTAGAGGCTAGAAGTAGTGATTACTGTTTTAAATTTTAAAATGATCTCCATTCCAGTTTTTATATTTATTATTGCGGGAATTGCGGGAAAAGGAAGTTAGATAGCGGACATGTAATTCGACCGCATTGGCGCTGATGGCGATCATAACCTCACGATTTGGCGGCTAGAACACGCGCGCTCGCGCGGGATTTACTGTACCGGCGTGATGGTGGTCGCAGATTGAGTGCTCCCGGCGACGACACGTGCTTTTTTTGTCTCAGAATTTGCGATCGCGTTTATCTGACCCCTGCATCACAAGTGATACGCTCAAATTGCCAAATTCGAGAAAATCGCGAACATGCCGCGCGGTGTTCGTGATTCCGACGACGAATTCGAGACGAGGGCGAGTAAGTAAAAACCTTTTTTCGCGAGGCTGAACGGAATCTCACATGTCGCACCTTCTCGAACGTCCTGTATTTTCGTAACGGTCATTTTCGATCGGGTATGGCCGTGTCTCGTGTACTTGTCGGGCCACGATAAGTCGAATATTGTGGAGTTTCTCGAATTATAAAACGATCTTCATTTTAGTAATTTTATTACCTAAATTACAATAATCTACTAATTCTGTTCGCAGTTTAGGAGGAATTCAGGTCTTGGAAACACGATGTTCATTTTTTTTTTAATTTTAATTAATTTTTACATCTTTTAAAAAGTTAGTTGTTGGCATGATTTTCATTTGTGAAACAATTTTTCAGCTCGCAGAACGAGAGCTTCTGTAGCAGTGGCTGTTACAGATTCCCCAGTTCGAAGAAGTACCAGGAGCAATAAGCAGCTTGCCACAGTGGAGTCTTCGCCAGAATCCATGGATGACAGCAGTTCTCAGCGTTCTGGTCGCACAACCAGAAGTCGAACTGCTACATTAGAAAAAGTAGCTGTAAAGAATTTGAGATCTAGAAAAAATTCTGCTGCATCCGATGCAAGTGAAATTATGGATGGTGATGCAGAGGGTTCACAGAAACGAGTCACAAGAAGAAACACGTCAGCTCAGTCTACAGTTGGAACACCAACTAAAACAAACCTCAGAACGTAAATATATTTTATTTTTCTGTTAATATTTCAAATATTTTAATAAAATGGTTATCTAATTGAATCAATTATATATACATTTGAAATCATTAACAAATTTTGTATGTAGGCGTGCTATCAGAGCAGGCTCTGAAGCGAAATCGACTCCTCCAACCAAATCCAAACGAGTAACAAGAGCTAGTTCAGTTGAACCGGTGAGTTTAAATGAATCGTCAGAAATTACAAACAAAAGGCGCACTAGAGCTTCTGTAGCCCCTATGGAGCCCACAGTCACAGAAGAGGAGGATAACAAAAGTAAAGTTTATAGAAGTTTAGAGAACACTGTTAATGAAGACATTGAAGAAGATGACACTGGTAAGTGAAATTAATTTTGTGTTTAATGTAAATTAAATATTTATAACTATTATTCAGTTTAAATTTTTTTATTACAGAAAGTGTTAAAAATGAAAAAGTTACCAAAAAGTCATCTAAAAGTGTAAAACAATCGCAGGATACTGATGGTAAGTTTTTATTCAAACTTAACTTTTTTAAAGTTTTTTTATTCATTTAAAACATTACTATATTTTTACAACTTATTTGTGACAGTTAAAGAATCAGATCATGATTCCGAAAAATCTACATTGGAAACCTCTAATAAACTTGAAGAAAGCAATGTTGATAAATCTAGCCTTTGTGAAACTGATGAAGCATCAACTATTAAAATTTCAAATATAATCACACTTAGTGATAGTACATTAGAGTCTTCCATAATCGATCTAAAAACTAATACAAACTTGCAAACCATAAAAACTACATCAATAGTAGCAAACGATTTACCTTCTTTAAATAAGCAAACAAATTTAGATAGCTATTCAAGTTACACAAAAATATTGAAAGATGTAAATTATGATGAAAATGAACACATTGATGTGGAAACATTAACTGAATCGACTTTAACTGATGAGTCCCTGACTCAAGTTAATAGTCCTGAAAGTAACGTAACTGATAAAACGACTGATAATTCAAAATTAGATTTAAAAGATGTATATGTAAAATTAAATCGAACTAGTTTAGTTGAAAAAATATTAAATGAAAAATTGGAAGATGAAAAAAGTAGTAATGAAAATCAATTAAATAGTACTGTAACTCAAAATAATGTGATATTGGAACACAAGACTGCAATAGTTTTAGTAAACGATTTTGTTAAAACTCATGATAATCTTTGTGTAAAATACAGTAATGTGCGACAACGTACACCTTCACTTGAACAGTCACAGATTAAAAATGAAGACTCGGAAATTATTTCAAATAACGAAAGCAAAGTCAATTCTAGCATTTCGCCTGATAGCAATGAAAAATTAAATTTAAAGCCGATTGAAAATGTAAAAGATAAGTTAAAAAGCGAAAGCAATAATAATACAATAAACAGTTCAGTAATTGCAGATACAGTCACAGATTCCAACAGTTCAAATAAAATAGATGAAAAATCGGAAAATTCGGGTATTCAAAAAGACAGCATAGTAAAAAATAAATTAGAAAATTCAGAAAAAATAGAAAATATTTCAGTAGATGAAATAGAAAAAATGGATTCTGTAGAAAATAAATTAGAAAATTCGGAAGCTGAAAGCATGTCAGTTGATGAAACGGAAAATTCAGATTCTGTAATCGAAAATAAAGATGAGCCAGAAATTTCCAAGGTAAAGATTGAAAATGAAATCGAAATAATTGAAATTGAACCCAGTAGCGATTTAAAATCTATTGTCGAAAATGAAAAATCAGTTAATTCGACTCCGGAAATCAAAAGTGACAATAAAGATACTGAATCTATGGTAGAAGTTAAGGATATGTTGAATTTAAATAAAGAAAATAAAAATGATGCGTCGGAAAACTTGCTCTCTTTAAACGAAAATAAAAAAAATGATAACGAAATTGAAATAGATACCGAAAATGAAATTGAAAACGATCCTGAATCCGATCACGCGATGGTCTTGAGTTTTTCTGATGAGGAAACTACAGATTCTACAAATAAAAGTAATAGTGAATTAATTGATAAATCCGCAGATGTAAATACAGTTGAAGAATCCGTAGTTGTAAATGCAATTAATGAATCTGTGACTGTAAATTCAGTTGATGAATCTGCAGTTACAATTGTTACGGTTGATGAATCTGCAGTTACAATTGTTACAGTTGATGAATCTATGAATGTAAATACAGAAAGTGAATCTGTGACTGTAAACGTAGTTGATGAATCTGTAGTTGTAAGTACAGCCGATGAATTTGCAAATGCAACCTATGAATCCACAACTGTAAATAGAGTTGTTGAATCTGTGGCTGTGAGTGAAGTTGACGAATCTGAGCCTCAGAGTCAAGCAAACAAAAATTTGAATTCTGTAAATATAGGTAACGTTAAGTTAAAAAATATTAGTTCTAAGTCACACAATTTTAATGAAGTTGAACATTCCATACCGATAGTCCCGACTAACGAAACCTCGTCCTCATTTGTAAATTCAAGTAACAATGAACAGAAAGATGAACAGAAAGATTCAATTGTAGAAAATCTTGACAAAGTAAAACGTTCTATAGTATTAAGCGAACCTAACAAAAGTCCAATGCATGCTAACGAAAACAGAAACCTTGTAAGCGAATGTGAATCCGAAGCGAATGATCCAGCACTTAACAACGTCAAATCCAAAGATTCTCTCACTACGGCAGATCCGCATGAGAATGAGACTAGCAACCAGACTGTTCCGATTGTAAATAATGAATCCAAAATCACTGACATCGTTTCAAACGAACACAGTAACGAGGCAATCGATACGTCGGTAGCTGTACCCAGTTGCCAACCGACGAGCGACTTAGCTAGTATCGAGACGATTTCGGAGAGCCGACAAGGCGACGAGGTCGCTCCGCGGGTCGACGGCGACGCTCGCGCGTACACAGTCTCCGGAACGGATAAAAATAGTGTATCTTCTGCTGTTACAGACGCTGACGAAGAGAGTGCGTCGCCGTCGCCCGTAAAAGTCACCGCGGCCAGACGCAAGAGAGGCAAGAAGGAGATCGAGACCGACGACGACGCCGACGCTGCTAACTTTCAAGATATTGCAGCTGAAGAGTGGTCGGGCGACAAGTCCACCACCAGCAAAAAGAACGCCAGCATCATCGAGGAGTCTCACCTCGAGGAGTCGCCCAATCGTCGAACCCGCAAATCCTTGGAGAAGAAGAGCGAGGCGGAATCGAAAAAGTCCAATGAGAATAACGAATCGAATGACACCTTGGTAGGCAATCATGTTGAGGCCAACGAGAGTGAGAGCGAGCGTGATGAGAATAAGTCGCCCAACAGGAGTCGCAGATCTTTGAATAAGAGCAGCAAATCAAACCAGTCAGTGACTGATCTAAGTAAAGACGATAGTATAATTGAGATATTACCGACTTCAGCGACTGAGGATAAATCGGTTAATAAGAGCCACAAATCATTAGAGAACCAGTCAGTCTTGGATGACAAGAGGAGCGAAAATGAAAGTCTATCCACTACATTAAGTGATTCTAAGACGATTAAGAGACAGTCTGGAGTTTCTAACAAATCAGTTGAGGAGATACAAATAGAAGATGAACCAATGGAAGTGGATGAGGAAAGTGATGAAGTTGAGACTGAAAAAGTTGAAGAGAAATTGGAGAAAAGTCGCAAATCCCTTGATAAGAATGTACTGGACCAATCAACTAAAAGTCGAAAATCCCTTGATAAGAGTGCACTGGACCAATCACCTAAAAGTCGAAAATCCCTTGATAAGACTGCACTTAACCAATCAAATAATGAAAAGCTATCGGCTTCATTAAATAATACGAAGTCACGAAAATCACTCAGTACTTCGCCTGTAAGGGAGGAACATGGAGTTTCTAATAACACGAGCGACGAAGAAGTTGAATTTATCGATCAAATACAGGAAGAAGAAGAAGAAGAGGAGGATGATCAAGAGAAATCTACAAACAAATCTTTGTCTAAGAGTCAAGTGACTACTGCAGATCAAGTTAATCAAATTGATTCTTCTGAACAAACCAAAACTGTGATGGATAAACTGTCTACCTCTTTAAATACTTCTAAAAATTCCTTGAAAAGTCAGTTGTCGGACAAAGTCAAGCCTCAGGCCGTCGAAGAAGACCCAGATACAGACAGTGTATCCGAAGATGAAAACGATGAAAACGATGAAAGCAATGAAAAATGTGAGAAATTCATTACAGTTTTAGAAAAAATTCCTGCTAATAAACCGTTTGAAACAAAAGCAGTAGTAGTAGTAAACCGTGTAGAAAATGACACGTTAAAAAATCAGGATAAATTGCTAAAAGAATCTTCGACGAGAAAATCGTTGAGCAAGTCCATTAATTCATCAGTATTTGCAGAAAATTCATCGGATGCCGAAGTAGAGGAGAAAGCAAGCAAAAATAAATCTTTAAGAGAAGCTTCTTTAAGAAAGTCACTGAATAAGTCAGACAATGCTTCCAAAGATATTGTCGAAGATTCTTCGGGTACTGAGAAGGAGAGCAAAGAAACTAAAAATAAATATCTAAAAGAAACATCGTTGAGAAAATCCTTAACTAAGTCAGTGAATGCATCTATTATAGATCCAGATGATTCATCAGAATCTGAAAGTGAAGATACAGGTAAGAAGACATCAAATGAAGCAAAAAACAAATCTCTCAATGTATCTTCAAAGGGTCTCAAATCGGCGAATACCAGTGTAAAGTCTAGTCCTAAGACTTCCGCTAAAGATACTAGCATGAGCAGCCAGGTTGAAGATGAGGCAGTCGACGAGAAAAAGTCGCAAAAGATAAGTTCGAAGAAGGTTGTATCGCAATATCTATTAGATAAGTCATTACAACAGAGTATTGATCGGATGAAGATCGCAAATCCAACAAACCCCGATTTTTCAACCATAGCCACCGTCGACTCCGAATCAAACCACGATCAAGATGAAGAAGATGAAACTATGTCGGAATTCGTGTCGCAAGCGAGCGATGATAGTAGCGATGCAACCGTAGAGTCCTCCGAGGACGAGGCAGCCGATAAAAAACACAAGAGCATAGATTCAGACATTGCCAGGGAGTACAATCTTGCGGGCGACGATGACCTCAAATATGAGGATGATGGCGTACCTGGAGACGATTGCCGCGCTTCTGAGGAAGAAGACAGCGATTCCGAGGATGAGGGTGAGGATCTTGAAGATTTCATTGTATCTGACTTGGGCGGTGAAGAGGAAATTGAAAACAAAAGCGAGGACGATGATGAAGGTGATGATGATGAGGATGAAGAAGATGATGAGGAAGATGATGAGGAAGATGATGACGAAGTCTTAGAAGCAGAGGTAGCAGATACGAAAGTAAAAAAAGCTAATCTTTCAAAGTCGGAGATAAATAAGAGCGTCAATGAATCTAAGGGAAAAGTTAAGAGCATGCTCTTAAATGATTCAAAATCCAAAAGCAATTTATCCAAGTCACAGTACTTTCAAAGTTCGGGATCCGAGTCAGATGACGAGGCGACGGCTACTGAGGTTGAGGGTAAATCCTCCAATGAGAAAAACGTGAACTCATCTAAATTTTTAAAAGATAAAGACTTAAACAACTCTAAGTCCGTTAAGGAAATCAGCATGAATCTATCGAAATCTACAAAAGAAAAAAGTTTAAATAGCTCAAAGGCGATGAAAAACAAGAGTGCTGTCACAGTGAGTTCTGACTCAGACGATGAAGACATTGTGCAGAAAGTCGACTCTAAAAATAAAAGCGTAGATAACTCCAGGTTGAAGGAGAAGAGCTTAAATACCTCGAAGTCAATAAATGATAAGAGTATAAACCAGTCTAAATCAATAATAAATAAAAGCTTGAATCAGTCTAAATCAGTAAAAGATAAAAGCTTGAATCAGTCTAAATCAGTTTTACAAAAAAGTCTCGCGGATGTTTCCAAATCAAAGAATAAGAGTATCAACGCATCTGAACAGCCAGACGACTCGAACTCCGAAATAGAAGAGGAAGCCGATGTAACTGAAGCGGTGCAGGCCATACTGAGAAAAAGTCAAGGTAACGAGATTCAGTCGACGTCATCGGACTCGGAGTCAGAGGAGGGCGAGGATTCCTATCGTGTGATCAAGGTGGCACCTCCAGTTCCGGATCCAAAACTTAGCTCTAAAAAGATTTCGCGACTAATCGAATGTAGCAGCACTCCCAAATTCGACGTACTGAAGAAGACCGAATTTTCGAAAGATTCCAATTTGTCACTTACTTCGAATAAGGCCCTCGCATCGCGGCGCAAATCCGGCAGTTTGAATGATCTGACCGACACACGCATCTCGAATATAACGAGCATTGCAAACGCGACTATGTCAAAACTGAAGGTTGACGAGGAAACGGAAACCGCGCTCCATCATCGTCAGCCTTGGAAGCGCATTCCACTTAGTAAGACGGTTCTTCCGAAAGGTGACGAAACGCCCGTTACTAAGTACCTGAAGAAACAGAAGCTTAATGATTCCGTCCCGATTTTGGAGTCGATGAAGAGCGGAGATTTGGACGACCTCAAAAATTCAAGTAAGCGCAGGAGTCTTCAAGAGAAGGGCTCTGAGAAACATCTCCGTTTCGAGGTGGAGGACGCTAATCAAACTGAGAGTTTAAACGAAATTAAGAATCCTAGTAAGCGTAGGAGCCTACAGAAGAACATTGAGAGACAGCTGCAATTCGAGGTGGAAGATGTAGTTCCGGTAACGGACAATAAAAAGACAAAGAAACGTAAGCTGCAGGATATGTCGAACGTGGACTCCCTCGACGTGGAAGACGAAAGCATGATAAAGGTTCTGAAAAAGGGCAAAAAACGGGCACGTTTTGAGGAGTCGAAAATAAATGAGGTCGAGAATGCTGAGAATGCGGAACTCTCAGTTCAGGAAAATCAGCCAAAGAAAAACAAAAAGGAAAAACAAATTAGCGAAGTGAATATTGAAGAAAATACCCAAAAAGTCAAAAAGAAGAAGGACAGAGATTCACTCAAACTTGAACAAGTTTCTGGAACTTCGGTAAGTCCACAAGCAAAGCCGCCGAAGAAAAATAAAAATAAAATTGAGAAAGTTTCAAACGAGCCTCAGCCGAATGAGAAAGAAAAACCAAAAAAGAAAAAGAACAAGACCAAAGATGATAAAATTGAAGAGGTATCATCAGTTCCTGCATTTACTGAGAGTCCTGAACAAAAATCTAAAAAGAAGAAGAAAAAGACATTAGAAGTTCAACAAGAAGTGGAAGAGTCAGTCCCCGTAATTTCAGAGAGTCCTGAAGAAAAACCCAAAAAGAAGAAAAAGAAGTCATTAGAACGTCAACAAACGGTGGAAGAACCAGTTCCTGAAATTCCACAGGCACCCGAAGAAAAATCCAAGAAAAAGAAAAAGAAATCTCTCAAAGTTCAAGAGCCAACGGAGGAGGAATCAATCGTCGAAGACGCTAAGCCAGGGAAAATGAAGACCCGCTCCTCCACTGAAAAGTCCGACCGGGGCAGCGATCCGCTTAAGGCGAAGAAGAAAAAGACAAAGGACTCGCTGGAAAACGAAGTCGAGTCCGAAAGGAAATCCAAGCGCAAGAGCAAAGAAGCCGCCTCGGACGACGACGACGTCCCGGAAAGCATCGCGTTCGTCGATGCTCGACTCAATGCTCTAGCCGAGATGCAGATGACCGCCGAGATCGCAAGAGCACAGAAGCAGTCGCGCAAAAAGCGCAAGGAGGAGCACGTCGAACGGGCACAGAAGAATCGCGAGGTGGCTTGCGAGAAACGAAGCTTGAAACGCCTTCCCGACGACGTACTCGAAGAACTGGCGGACGAGCCCGTAATCAGGCGGCCGGTCAAGCGACAGAAGCTCACCAGGACCACCGAGCGCAACATGCCCTCAACCTCGATGTTTAGCCCGGGTAAACCAACGCCGGTGAACCTCCGTGTGGACGATGGCTACGTGCCGCTGAGCGCCGCAGGCGGCACCACGGACTTCGGCGTCGTCAATCTGCAGAAGGCCAAGAGGGTCGCGAAAAAGAGCGCTGCCGCGCTTAACTTCCGCGAGAAGATGCTCGCCAGGAATTTCCGGCAGCCCATATCAGCATATCTCATGTATTTAAAGAAACAGAAGACCAAGTAGGGTACGTGAAATTCATTGCGGATTTTGAACTTATTTAAAAGTTCCTGCAAATTCAGCTGGATTTCTTCTTGGGACACTTGTTCGCATGAGTCAACGAAAGTGTGTAGAATCTTTGGGACATTTCTCTTTTTGTATAATAAACCCAGTTAGTGCCGTTTTGTCTTGCGGATTCCATTCTTTTTATTTATTTTTTATATTTAGCAATGAATTATTTTTTCTTTTAACTTTTTCACTAGGTGCATTATTTTATATAATAGTATGAGAACGATTAAGTTTGATTACGCGACGGTAGCAACAGTATACTTCCGTAGAAGCATGCAATA
Source organism: Eurytoma californica (assembly GCA_035586675.1). Taxonomy (NCBI): domain Eukaryota; kingdom Metazoa; phylum Arthropoda; class Insecta; order Hymenoptera; family Eurytomidae; genus Eurytoma; species Eurytoma californica. Next base: position 5,204 of record JAXIUT010028415.1, on the reverse strand, counting down.
TTAAGGAGAATCAAATAAAACTGTACATTGTTACCTATTACCTCTTACGTCTATAACAATCGAGCACAATGTGCTGAATGTTCTTTTGAAATATTTCTGCATTTGATGAAATCATAGAAAATAATCTGTCGGTACTCCATCACATTAAGAAACAAACTGTTTATCACCGTTTATTGTTACGTTTAATTGTATAGAAGAAATGTTATTGCCAAATTTAGTATTTCATTTCAATTGAAACTTATATCAAAACTGGAGTTCCTCATCAATATTGCCGATATTGTGATACGAAATGTACAATATCCTATAAAAAATTCTATGGTATGATAAAATATTACATTTCAATTAAATCTTAGTTTATTTCAACAGTGTGTTATAAATTTTAACAATAGAATAATTTATAACTTATTAAATATTTCAGTACCATAATATTGGCATCTGTGTAATATTATTTCATGTTTTAGTGTTCTTATTATAATAAGCATTAAGTTTTTAAACCGTTTAATATAAGATTTTGAAAATTTTTTCGGTTAGATTTAGAAAAAAGGTATATCTCTTACATGTTATAACAAGAAAAAAGGTTTGCTCAATAATAACATCTTGTAAGATTGTTAACTTTACATTGTGTTCTACGGTTATACCATTAATGTATGTTAGTTCTTACTTTTTCAATGAAAATTGTTAAAAAATATTTTTCTATCTTTTTATAAATTAAGGACTATGAAAAGAAATGTATACTATGTAATAAAAAATTCAAATGATCAATTTCTTGTTTGATTAATAATTTCTTCACCTCACCATGTACAGGAAACATTAATATTTTTATTTTAATATAAAAATATTTTATATATTTTTTTTTCATTTATGTAATATTAAATACTGTAAAAAAATGGTGTCTATGAAATATAACTAGACCATAAGGCATATGTCAAAAAGTAAGTAATGGCACATATTTGCTTTTGTAAGTATATACACCTACTATATTAAGTAAAGAATGCTAAGCTTAAAGTAACACTATATATTAAATACATTTTCTTTAATTTTACAGGAAGATAAATCGTCTTTTTTTGTTCAATTGAATATTTTAAACTAATTTTATATAATTGAAAGATTTTTGTTTTCTTACTTGCATTCCTAAAAAATATGAACAAAAATTCATCGATAGAAAAAATAATAGATATTTTTATATTTTATGTTATGTAAACTCTTCATTTTTATAAAAAAAACTGACCTGGGAAGTAAGTGTCAGAAAGTGGCATTTATGTAATTTCTTCCTTACCTACCCAGACAATTTACTTCAAACACAAGACTACAATAATATTTTCAGTAGTTATTTGCTCTTTTTTTATATCAAAAAAAGGTGAACGGACTTTATTTCTCTTTTTTCGCTCGCATGTTATTCGAATACATTAATTAATAACCTTAAGAATCATTATCATAGCTTCCTCTTATAACATATAGAAGAATGATAAAATTCCTTCTATTCGAATGAAAAATCACTCCTTTTCAGAAAATAACCGTGCCTGTCAAACTTCGATTAGCCCAGTTTAACTCAAATCGAATTGTTTTTCATTTCACTCTTTTACTTTTGAGAGTTATTAAAAAAACTTATCAAGAGTTTACGAAAAAATGTACTACCTTATTTTATTCCATCAATGGAGTTAAACGATTTATTTATTACTATTTCTGTACGTGGTTTGCACTGGTATCCTGATTATTATATTTTCCACACAGGTAAATTATCATAAAAATTTTTTTAAATCTTTGTCCAATTACTTTCTTAAAATAGAACATGAAGTTAAACATAAAATAAAAATATTATGAAATGTAATATAAATATTGAAGTCAGTACTTCGTCCAATCGGGAAAGTTTCCTTTCAGGCGTTTTGAAAAATAACGTTTAAACTTCAAATTAGTGATGCCTGTAGCCGCTCAACATTCCGCAAACAAGGGCAAAATGTTTGCCCATGCAAAGAATGTGACGCATTATCAATTTATCCCCAATTAAAAATATGCAAATCAACTTACTGACACGATTGTACCCACTGGTCGTCATACTTTATGCGCACGCGATTGGTGTATAAAAGAGCCGATCCATCGGTTAATCAGCAACTTTTCAGCATCCTCACTCGAACGGTGAAGAAGAGCAAAGACGCAAAAAATGTCTTTCAAGTTCGTGCTCATCTCGGCCCTGATGCTCGCCGCAATCCAGGAGATCTACGGCCATGGAAAACTGATTGACCCGGTGAATAGGTCGAGCGCTTGGAGGATGGGCTTCAACACCCCGGCGAACTACAACGACAACGAGAACTTCTGCGGTGGATTTGGGGTAAGAATTTATACTCGATTTAAATGTCCTATGGGGGAAAAAATTTCTAATTTTTTTCAATTTTCGCGAATAAAATTTAAATTGAAAAATAAAGTATCATTATTATTAGTTATATCATAGTTATATAATAGAGGATTGTGTTCCATTTCATTTGCTTACAAATGTTACATATTTAAAAGTGCTACTTTCTTTTATTAGGTTCAGCAATCTAACGGAGGCAAGTGCGGTGCCTGTGGTGACAACTACCGCGATCCTCAGCCCAGAAAAAATGAAAACGGCGGATTATATGGAACCGGCACCATTGTCAAGACGTAAGTGAGATACTAGAAAAATGTTCGTAATCTATATCGCCATATACATTCTTTTTCATTCTCATTTTAAAAATCTTTCATTATACAAGCATTGATGTCTCCAAATATAACTATGCCCACTCTCCACTAATTCCATAAGCTTTGAAATTTAATATTATGCATAAACACGTAAATCGGCTAAAGCATCATTAATTCCATTAACATTAGTTAAAAAAGAATGAAATTAATTAACAATAAATTCCTTCCATACAGCTACAAATCCGGTGAGCGCGCGACGGTTGTAGTGAATCTGAGCGCCAACCACCTGGGCTACTTCGAGTTCGCCGTCTGCCCACTGAAGGGCAAGAGCGACATCGAGACCGAGGAGTGCTTCGCCGCCCACCCTGTCAAGATCGCCGACGGCACGGACAAATTCTACCCTGGTAGCCGCCGCGGAGATATCCCGGTCGAGGTCGTGCTCCCCGCTGGACTCATCTGCGAGCACTGCGCCTTCAGATGGCACTACAGAACCGGCAACACCTGGGGCCAGTGCGGCGATGGTACTGACAAGGTCGGCTGCGGACCCCAGGAACAGTTCAGAAGCTGCTCCGACATCGCCATTCAGTAGAGTGCGTCATGGCGCACTCGTTGTCTGATTAAACATATTATACTTTAGTTGCCTAATAAATTTTATTCTTTTATAATTTATTGTTAAATTGGTGTTTATGTCTGATTTATTGTCCTCACCATTTTATTTGTGGATTAGGTGATTTATTTAGGTATTGATACATTTTCGGTGGAGATAGAATTAAATATAATACTTAATTCTGTTAAACAAAAATCATACTTGAAATGTAGATTACACTATTGGGATAGTGTAACAGTGTAATGTTGAATGATCTGTTACAGCAGTTTTCTGCTTTATAACAAAATTTACAAACCAAGAAATTCAAGGATTTTAGCATATTAAGTAGGAAATTTATAGAGGATGAGGCAGTAAAGTATTGTACAACGTCAATATACTTTTTCAATTATTTTATTTTACATTAATTGGTCCTCTTTCCTCTTATATCAATTTACTGCACTTTTAAATTTATTAACGTAAACAGATAAATATGAGGTTTTTTTGTACTGTGATTGTTAAAAATTCTTTTACTTTGAAATAATTTGTTAATAAATAAACTTCATTGTAATCAGTTTAGTATATCTAAGCTAAACTGCCAAATAAAAGATAAGTGTATATTAATGAATTAAATCATGATTAATTGCTTTTACAAAATAACGCTTATTTTTTCCAAATTAAGTAGCATAAATGAGTAAATGCAAATTTTTCTTGACACTGTCAAACTGATTCATTGACGTTGTCAAAAATATGAAATTAGGGACGTTTTAACAACTGTCTATATTATTTACAGCTGTTAATGGCATAATTATGTTAACAAATCGTGCAGACATCTGATTGAAATTATTATTAACTTTTAATTTAAATGTATTTTAATATCTTAGAAGCTTTATGAAGTTTTATCAATTTTACATCAAACTTTATAAATACAAAATAAAGTAACAAAGTTTTAAATATTCAAATGAATACAACTCCCTTAAGTCATTGTATTTAGAAAATTTTGGTAGTTTTAAAGTCTTACACAGTCATTTATGTGTAAAATTTTTTCTTAATATAATCCTAGTCTAATAGTAAGTGAAATCAAAGAAGGAATCAAGACCTTTAACAGTATTGAAAAGATGTCCCTTAGTGATTGTTTCTTTGAAACTTTTGATGACGAATGTAATTACGCACGTAACAATTATTTTCCGTCAAATAAATTTCTGTAATATGCATAATCGATTCAATCACGATAAACGATAAACATCATAATTTTAAGTACTTGATTACTTTTAATTAATTACTTTTAATAATTTGCACACCTTGAAAACCCCTCGGAAAACCTTTAAAATTCACTACTCGAAAATTTCCTACAATCGATCCTTGCATAGATAATGCAATTTTTACCTAGCACAATGAAAATTAAGCGAATATTCCTGAACTTCTGAGTGGTGTCTACACGATTAGCTCTTAATCAAAAGCATTCCACTATTGCATTAACGAAATTAATCTCCTGAATATTCCACGTAAGTTGTTTAAATATTTGCCACCAAATTACGTTGGTAATCCGCAATTCATCAATCATTGCTCCGCGGATCGTTTTAATTTATTAGCCTTGGGAGGGGAGCGCGCAAAAAGCGATCAATAAGAGTATAAAAAGTGTAGATTCCGTAGCTTTGATATCTCATTATCCGCCGGTAACTTAAAGAGGCTGAAAAAATTGTCATGTCGGCGATTAATTTGCTTCTACTTTCGATCGTCCTGACAGCTGGCCTCCAGGAGATCCTTGGCCATGGAATGGTCATGGACCCCGTCAATAGGTCAAGCGCCTGGAAAAAGGGTTTCAACACTCCAGTAAACTACGACGACATCGAGAACTTCTGCGGTGGTATCAGCGTAAGTTTACATTATTTTACACGGAAAAAAATGATCGAGTAAAAATTACTATACTGTTTAGGAACGCAGGGACAGACTCGACCAACCAAAA
>JAXIUT010028383.1:0-15668 GCA_035586675.1 Eurytoma californica | reverse complement strand
CCTCCCCCCACTCGGTAGAGATAGGTGTGAAATGAGAGTCCGGCAGATAGCGCTGGGCCAAGAAGGCTGCGCGAAAGAATAATAATAAAAAAAAAAAAAAAAAAAAATTAACGAGCAAAATCCAGCGCTCAATTACTTTCTTCATTTTTCATAAATTTCAGGAAAATACTTTTATTAATACTAGGGGGGCTCCGCCAAAAAGGCGTTTTTCAATCGATAATCATCTGTCATATTAGTTTGGATTCAATTTTAGAATAAAATATGAAATGTAAAATGTATTTCTTTTAGCTCTGCAACTTTTGTATTTAACATTTTACACCAAATCTTTAAATGTTATTGACTAAAATACGTTTTTTGAGTTAAAAACAATATTTAATCACGATTCTATCAAAAGTATTATCTTCTACTAAAAAATTTGGTATACAAAGATGTCTTTTGAAAGAAAACTGAATTTTTTTCATTTTTGAATGTAATATACTCTTTGTGCGGCCGTATGCGTATAGGATTTTATGTAATTTGTCAGAAAGCTTATTGTCACCTTAAAACGAAGGTTCTGCGAAAATTTCAACCAATTCGGTTGAAATTCAAAGGGGATATCGTATAATCAAACAAAATCGCACATACACCCATTTTTTGCTCTAGTGAAAATATAAAGCACTTCCGCGTAGCGGTCGTACCAAAAAACTGTGGCTCTGATGACTGTGCTGCGTGTTGGGTGTAAATCTTCAATGTGAAATTGTGCACTCGGTATTTTAGAGAATTGTAGAAACAACAATAATGATAAAATAGAATATAGTACAACATGCAGAATGCTATAAGCCATAAGTGCCATAATATATTAGAACACATAAGAGAGCAAAGCCAGCTGCGAGACGGACGTTATATCTCTTTATACGATATGGGTTCCTCTATTAAAGCCGCTGATTAACAGTAATAATATATTAGAACACATAAGAGAGCAAAGCCAGCTGCGAGACGGACGTTATATCTCTTTATACGATATGGGTTCCTCTATTAAAGCCGCTGATTAACAGTAATTTGTCACGTAAATAAGAAAGAAGTATTCTTTATTCAAAGAATTTTTCAATTAAGATTATTTTAATGCTAAACATATTTTAAAAAAATTATTGTGGCAGTTCATTTTTTTAATGACAAACACTTGGAGATATTAGATATGTGTATGTACTAACCTATTTCTTATGTTTTATACATTTACTTTTTTCAGTTTTAGTATTCTTGATAGTTCTTTGATACTCTAATTCACTTCTTTTAAATGTTTCAAATATTTGTTATATGTTAATTTGGTTACTAATTAAGCAAGTATGTAAAATAATGGAATATTTATTTATATTTTATTTTATTTTTCTTATTTTTATTTCAATTAGTGATTAATTTTATTCAATAGTTTATCAAAAGGTGGTGATATACCAAGAATAAAATCCTATAACAGATAAATAGTACAATAGGTTGGTTTAAAATTAATACTAAACTTACAAAAAAAAAGAATCTAAAATAAAATTTCAAAGAAAATCCTAAAAATTGTGTAGTATTATAAATCTTATAAAAATATATAAATCTCCTAAAATACTATTTGCATTTACTAAATTTTATTTGGCTATCAATTAAATTTATTATAAAAATTTTAAGTTTATTAGTTAATATGCCTTTATTATTTCAGATTGGGTTTTCATGAAAACCAGGATTTGAAGACTTATATTATCTAATAAAGAAAATTATTAAAAGAAGATGTCAAATAGCATTGTTCAACAATTTGTTCATCGCCTTAAATCAAAACACGAAGATGCTCGAAACAAGGCTGCTCGAGAACTTTGCCTTTATGTCAAGACAGAGTTGCGGGAAGCAACGCAGGAAGAAATCACAGCATTTATGGATGAATTCAACCATCATATTTTTGAGATGGTCTCAGGTTCTGATATAAACGAGAAGAAGGGTGGAATATTGGCTATAGTTTGTTTAATAGGAGCAGATGTAGGAAATATTAATACCAGAACAATAAGATTTGCGAATTACTTGCGTAATCTGTTACCATCTAACGATGTGGGAGTAATGGAACTGGCAGCAAAAACTGTTGGGAAACTGGCATTAGTATCCGGTACATTTACAGCAGAGTACGTGGAGTTTGAGGTGAAAAGAGCATTCGAATGGTTAAGCGGCGACAGGCAGGAGAATAAGAGACATGCCGCAGTACTGGTACTAAAGGAGTTGGCAGTGTCGATGCCCACGTACTTTTTTCAACAAGTGACGCAATTCTTTGAACTGATATTTAATGCCGTGCGCGATCCGAAAGCGGTAATTCGGGAAGGAGCTGTGGAGGCTCTAAGAGCTGCTCTAGTGGTGACCGCCCAGCGCGAGACCGCTAAGCAAATGCACAAATCCCAATGGTACAAGCAATGCTACGACGAAATCGTGTCAGGGTTCGAGGAGGTGTACAGCCGGGAGAAGGGCTTCAACAGGGAGGACCGAATCCACGGCTCGCTCCTGGTGCTCAACGAGCTTTTGCGCTGCAGCAACGTACAATGGGAGCGGCTCTACGAGGACCTGATGGAGCGGCTGAACTGCTCGACGCAAACCAGCGAGAACGACATCCTGTCGCTGATGCCTCGACTCAAGACTAGCCTCGTGTCCAAGTGGAGCAGCGTCCCGCAGTACTCTGCGCTGGCGGCCTCCAGCAGCGGCCAGCACAGCCTGTACCCGGCGCAGCCGGTGCACGAGTCCGCTGCCTGCCGCAGCCTCATGCTCGAGCGGCTGGCCGACATAAGCGCCGAGGTGATCAGCCAGCGGCACTGCCGCAACGGGCACATCCAGAACGCCCTGATGAGCCTGCTGCCCCGACTGGCCGCCTTCGACCGAGAGAAGTTCGTCGCGGAGAACCTGCGCGAGTGCATGAACTACCTGCTGCAGAGCCTGCGCGGCCGCGAGAAGGACCGCGCCGCGGCCTTCTCGACCATCGGCCTGATCGCCGTCGCCGTCGACGAGGCCGTCAAGCCCTACCTGCCGCGGGTCATGGAGGTCATCAGGGCCTCGCTGCCCTCGAAGGAGACGCCGAGCAAGAAACGCGCCTCCGCCCTCGAGCCCGCGCTCTTCGTCTGCGTGACGCTGCTCGGGCACGCGGCCAAGCAGGGCATAGCCGCCGAGGTGAAGGAGCTGCTGGAGCCGATGCTCGCGACCGGGCTCTCCGCCGTCCTGACTACCTGCCTGCGCGAGCTCGCCCACAGCGTGCCCTCCCTCAAGCCGGACATCTCGCAGGGCTTGCTGCGCATGCTCTCCCAGGTGCTCATGTACAAGCCCCTGCGGCACCCGGGCGCACCCTGGACGGCCAGCAGCCCGGTCTCGGCGCCGCCCACCGAGATCGACGTCGCCTCGACCGTGCTGGGACTGCGCACCCTCGGCACCTTCAACTTCGACGGCAACCCCCTGCTGCAGTTCGTGCGCCGCTGCGCCGACTACTTCCTCACCTGGGAGGAGCCGGAGGTGCGCCTCGAGGCGGTCAAGACGTGCTCGCGCCTCCTGAGGCTGGCCCTCGGCCAGCCAGGGCCCACCGTCACCAACACCGTGTCGAGCGTCTTGAGCAAGCTCCTCGTCGTGGGAATCACCGACACAGACCCCGATGTGCGCTACTGGGTCCTCGCGTCCCTCGACGAGCCCTTCGACATCCACCTCGCTCAGGCGGAGAGCCTCTCGTGCCTCTTCGTAGCTATGAACGACGAGGTCTTTGAGATTCGGGAGCTCGGTGAGTTTTGGCTTTCTTTTGTATTCTTTCACTGTAACCAACTGTAACCAACTGTAACCATCTTGCAGCTATCCGGACCATCGGCCGACTGAGCAGCATGAATCCGGCCTACGTTATGCCTTCGCTCCGAAAGACGCTCATCCAGTTCCTCACGGAGCTCGAGCACTCGGGGATGGGCCGCAACAAGGAGCAGGCGGCACGTATGCTCGATCACCTGGTCGTCTCGGCGCCGCGACTCATACGGCCTTACATGGAACCCGTGTTGAAGGTGCTGGTGCCGAAGCTGAAAGAGCCGGAACCGAATCCCGGCGTCTTACTGGCAGTCCTGCGAGCGGTTGGCGATTTGGCCGAGGTCAGCGGTGCCGAGATGCAGCCCTGGATGACCGAACTCCTGACCATACTGCTCGAGATGCTAGTGGACGCCTCCTCGCCGGAAAAGCGCGGTGTCGCTCTCTGGGTGTTGGGTCAGTTGGTCGGCAGCACTGGCCACGTCGTCAAGCCGTACACGCAGTATCCCACCCTTCTCGACGTCCTCGTGAATTTTCTCAAGACTGAGCAGCAACCGGTCGTGCGTCGCGAAACCATTCGAGTGCTCGGTCTCCTGGGCGCGCTTGATCCTTACAAGCACAAGATGAATCTCGGGCAAATCTCCTCGCCGAAGCTCGAGGCCCTGAGTTCCTTACCCTCGGCAGACGCCAGGTCCGAAGGTTCCGACGAGCTCAGCACTAGCGAGATGCTTGTCAACATGCCCTCGGCCACTCTGGAAGAATACTATCCGGCCGTCGCCATCGCCACGCTTATGCGCATCATCCGCGAGCCGACCCTCGCCCAACATCATACCATGGTCGTCCAAGCTGTCACCTTCATCTTCAAAAGCCTCGGCATCAAGTGCGTTCCCTACATATCTCAGGTACTATTTATCCAACTGGCCAGTTCTTAGCCAGTTATTAAACAATTAATTTACCTTAATTATTACCTTTTTACCTTTTAAATCGTAAACGCATCAAGGTACCTTCTCCTTTCTCTAGGTAATGCCGAGCTTCCTCAACGTCTTGCGCACTGCTGACGCTGGCTTTCGCGAGTACCTTTTCCAACAGCTGGCTATTCTTATAGCAATTGTTAAGCAGCACATCCGCAACTACCTCGATGACATTTTCTCGCTGGTGCAAGAATTCTGGACTTGGAACAGCCCCCTTCAAGGAACTCTTATTAATCTTGTTGAACACGTTGCTGTTGCTTTGGGCGCGGAGTTTAAGATCTATTTACCGCGACTTATGCCTCAAGTATCGTAACTCCTTTGCATTTTAAAATTAAAAGTAAATCGTAAATCGTCCAGTAACATGCATTCCTTTCGCAGATTCTCAGGGTACTCGGGCACGACACTAGCAAAGAGCGACAGGTGACAATGAAGCTTCTACTTGCGTTGCAAAAATTCGCCGGCAACCTAGATAATTTCCTTCATCTTGTGCTACCTCCAATTGTAAAACTCTTTCAAGCCAGTCCTGATTGTCCAGTGGCCGTAAGCAGATGTGCTTTAGAAACCGTCGAGCAATTAGCCGAAAATCTTGATTTCACTGATTTTGCCTCGCGAATCGTCCAACCTCTGGTGCGCACCCTCGAGCAGTGTCCAGAACTGAGGGCTCCTGCCTGTGAAACTCTGTGTGCCCTGCTATTGCAGCTTGGTCCGAAATTTCAGATTTTTCTTCCGCTTGTTCAACGCGTCATGACAAGGCACCGCATTGTACACTCAAGATTCGAAAGCCTCGTCGATAAAGTGCAGAGTGAGGTGCGCCTAGGAGGTCAGGGACGTTTCGAAGTGACCGAGCACGATCATTTGTTGCTCAATAGTGCGCGGCAAAGACAAGCTAGAAGCAAGAGTCAGAGGGCAGAACTGGGACTCGTTTCAGCAAGCGAAACAACCGTAATTAAAAAATTAAATGTATCCGCATCAAATCTGCAGAAAGCTTGGACGGCGACAAGACGCGTCTCTAAAGACGACTGGCTCGAATGGCTTAGAAGCCTTTCAATCGGTACGTGCTCGTATAATTCTTATAGAGGAACATACCTGTAACATACTTGTAACGTACCTGTAACATACCTGAATTCCTACATTCCTACACTCCTATACTCCTAGAATTCGGTTTAAGAGTGTTATATTAACATAGGAAGAAGCGTTTAGGTTTGTTAAAGGAGTCTCCCTCACCAGCATTACGCTCCTGCTGGGCACTCGCTCAAACGTACTCTCAGCTACCTCGGGATCTTTTTAATGCTGCCTTCGTTTCGTGTTGGAGCGAGCTCGATGAAGCTCACCGAAACGAACTAGTGGCAACGCTACAACAAGCTCTTATGGTACCCGATTTGCCCGAAATCAGCCAAACTATTCTAAACTTAGCAGAGTTTATGGAGCACTGCGACAAAGGTCCTCTTCCTCTGGACAGTAAAGTGCTTGGTGAGAGAGCCATGCACTGTCGAGCTTACGCAAAGGCCTTACATTACAAAGAGGACGAATTTCACAAAGGTAAAATCTATCACCAATAACAATTTTACTTTACTGCAATAGTAATAATAGTAACCTCAAGGAGATTTATTTTTTTAATACTTTTCGAAAATGAATTAGCATCAATATTATTTAATTTTTATTTCCTAATTCTCTTGTTAGGAAGAAGTGGTGCTGTATTTGAGTCGTTGATCAGTATAAACAATAAACTGCAACAGAAAGAGGCCGCGGAAGGATTGCTGGAATATGTTATGAATCAACAGCAGGAAAACAATAAGCAAGAGCTGAAAGTTCAAGTGCGCTGGTATGAGAAGTTGCACAATTGGGACAAAGCTTTGAACTTGTATCGAGAGCGTTTGGAAAATAATCCAGAAGACGTTGAGTCGACCCTGGGTGAGATGCGTTGTCTCGAAGCTCTGGGTGAATGGGGCCAATTGCACGAAGTAGCTATGCGCCAATGGTCTTCCCATAGCCAAGAAACGAAACAACGTATGGCGCGAATGGCCGCAGCTGCTGCTTGGGGTCTCAACCAGTGGGAGAGCATGGAAAAGCATGTAGCGCTCATTCCAAAAGACACGCAAGACGGAGCTTTTTATAGAGCTGTCATCGCCATTCATGAAGGACAATACGATCTGGCGCATCGCCTTATCGACAGTGCGAGAGATCTACTTGATACTGAGCTAACTGCCATGGCCGGAGAAAGTTATCAGAGGGCTTATAACGCTATGGTTGAAGTACAAAAACTAGCTGAACTTGAAGAGGTACTTTTTTCTCCTATTATAACTTTGCTTTCATATTTTTTTTTGTATTTCTTTATATCATTTTTTTATGAGCATTTCCATGTCTAGGTGATTCAATTTAAGTTGGTACCCGAGAGACGGGTTACAATAAAATCGATGTGGTGGGAACGTCTTCAAGGCGGTCAACGCATTGTTGAAGACTGGCAAAAAATCATCCAGGTACACACTCTGGTGATTCCACCTCAAGACGATATGTACACTTGGCTCAAGTATGCAAGCCTCTGTCGTAAAAGCGGTAATCTACAATTGTGTCACAAAACTCTCGTCATGTTGCTTGGCACGGATCCGTCAAATGAGCCATCTGATCAACCTCTTCCCACTACACATCCACAGGTTATACTAGTCATTATTTTTCGTGCCACATTTTTCATCGGTTAAAAGAAAATAATTCAAATTAATAAATACTTAATAGGTGACGTTTGCGTATTGCAAACACATATGGGTAGCTGGTAAGCGCGAGGAAGCCTACGCTCAGTTACAGCGCTTTGTTCAAAACTGCCTACCGCAGTCGCAACAGTCACAGCAGTCACAACACATTCAGTCAGTGCCGTTACAGCAGATGCAGCAACAGCAACAGCAGCAGCAGCAGCAGCAGCAGCAGCAGCAGCAGCAACAGCAGCAGCAGCAGCAGCAGCAGCAGCAGCAGCAGCAGCAGCAGTCGTCACCTCCGTTGCAACAGCAGCAGTATTCTCAACAACAGTCACAACAACAAATTCAGTCAATGCAGTTGCAGCATCAGCAGCAACATTTGCTTACTCAACTAGAGGATGAAAGAACGATGGAGACACGGAAGCGACTACTAGCGCGTTGTTATTTGAAATTAGGTGAATGGCTTGAGGCTTTAGAAGGCATTAATGAACACTCAATTCCTGCTGTTCTCTCCTATTATGCTGCGGCAACTAAGCATGATTCCAGCTGGTACAAAGCCTGGCATGCATTCGCCTACACAAATTTCGAAGCAGTACTTTTTTATAAGCACCAACAGGGTGAACACGGTTTGAACGAGCAACTCGCCAGCATTACTTTAGCAAATGGATCGATACGAAGTAATCTTTCCTCTCAATATATTTCGAGGTTTACCGTACCGGCCCTCGAAGGTTTCATCAGGTCTATTAATCTGTCTCACGGCAACTCACTGCAAGATACTTTGAGACTTTTGACCCTTTGGTTCGAATATGGACAGTGGCCCGAGGTTTACGAGGCTATCATCGAAGGTATACGGCTAATCGAGATTAACACATGGCTGCAGGTCAGTGTCAGTTTATACTACTGTGAGAATTAAAAAGGAAACAAAATTTAAAAAAGAAATGATAAATGATATATTTGTTAAACAGGTTATACCTCAATTGATTGCGCGCATCGATACTCCACGAGCTTTGGTGGGTCGTTGTATTCATAATCTTTTGGTTGACATAGGCAAAACCCATCCGCAGGCATTAGTTTATCCATTGACGGTAGCGTCAAAAAGTGCAAGTCATGCGCGCAAAACGGCTGCCAACAAGATTCTGAATAGTATGAGCGAACATAGTCCTACTCTGGTTCAACAGGCCAAGATGGTAAGCGACGAGTTAATTCGGGTTGCCATTCTCTGGCACGAACTCTGGCATGAAGGTTTAGAAGAAGCCAGTCGTCTGTATTTTGGCGAACGCAATGTAAAGGGTAAATAACCCGTCTTTAATAAACAAGCACATATCTTTTAAAAGCTGTTAAAAATTGCTAAAAATTAAAATGCTAAATGGTAAATAATAGGTGAAACTTTTTTTATCCTTAGGTATGTTTGACACTTTAGAGCCGCTGCACGCAATGTTAGAGCGTGGACCACAAACTTTAAAGGAGACATCTTTTAACCAGGCTTATGGTAGAGATCTTATGGAGGCTCAGGAATGGTGTCACAGATACAAAGTTTCGGGAAATGTTCGTGATCTTAATCAGGCCTGGGATCTATATTACCATGTATTTCGTCGAATCTCGAGGCAGCTCCCGCAACTAACGAGTTTAGAACTACAATATGTTAGTCCAAAGTTGCTATTATGTCGGGATCTGGAATTGGCTGTGCCTGGAAGCTATCAGCCTGGACAACCGATTATTCGAATAACCAGTATTCATAGTTCAATGCAAGTAATAACAAGCAAACAGCGGCCGAGAAAACTTTGCATCAAAGGTCTCGTTTATTTAAGCGAATACCAATGAAATTAACAAAAATTCTTCATTTATTGTCATTTATTTATTTTTTTATCTCTTTCTCTCTTTCTCGTTGCAGGTAGCAACGGCAAAGATTACATGTTTTTACTCAAGGGCCACGAAGATTTACGTCAGGACGAGCGGGTTATGCAATTGTTTGGTTTAGTAAATACTCTACTACTTCATGATCCAGACACTTTTAGAAGAAATCTGACGATTCAGGTAAATTTTTAGAAAAGTTGATTGACACTACGTTCTTGACAAATATTCATTTCTAATTAAATACAACTAATTGCGGCTTGCAGCGATATGCTGTCATTCCATTATCTACGAACAGCGGTCTCATTGGATGGGTCCCTCATTGCGACACCTTGCACACGCTTATAAGAGACTACAGAGAAAAGAAAAAAATACTTTTGAACATTGAACACAGAATAATGCTAAGAGTAAGACATTTTTTAAGCTTATCAATGACTATTTCATTAGGTAATGATCTAGTATAATGCAAATAATACAAATTATAATAATTATTATTACAGATGGCACCTGATTACGACCACTTGATGCTTATGCAAAAGGTTGAAGTTTTTGAGCACGCACTCGAACATACTCATGGTGATGATCTGGCGCGCTTATTGTGGTTAAAATCGCCCTCAAGTGAAGTGTGGTTTGATCGTCGTACAAATTACACGCGCTCACTAGCCGTTATGTCGATGGTAGGTTACATTCTTGGATTAGGCGATCGACATCCTTCGAATTTGATGTTAGACCGTCTTAGTGGCAAAATACTTCACATCGATTTTGGTGATTGTTTTGAGGTTTGTTTGAAATATAAACCGAGAGAGTGCAAATCATATAAATTCATAAATTGTAATAATAAATTATGTTTTTCAGGTTGCTATGACACGAGAAAAGTTCCCAGAAAAGATACCATTCCGATTGACGAGAATGTTAATCAATGCAATGGAAGTTACAGGCATCGAGGGCACATACAGACGAACCTGCGAGTCGGTCATGTCCGTACTGCACCGCAATAAAGACAGCCTCATGGCAGTGCTCGAGGCATTTGTATACGATCCGCTATTAAATTGGAGGCTTATGGATAACGCCGCGCCTAAAGGAAAAAGAAGTGATGCACAGGGTATGAGCACGAGTAGTAGTCAAGAACACCCTGATATACTTGACTCACTTACAGCTACTTTACCGAAAAAAGGTTTAATTCCTTGCAGCATTGAGAATGGAGGTACGGCATCATTCGATTATATTACCTATGAAAGCTTATAGCTAAAATTATTAATTAACATAAGCATTTTTCACACAGTCGACAGTAATCAGCCAGAGGCTTTGAATAAGAAAGCCTTGCAAATTATAAATAGAGTTCGAGATAAACTCACTGGCCGAGATTTTTCACACGAAGAGACGCTTACTGTTCAACGTCAGGTTGATTTACTAATACGACAAGCAACTAATAACGAAAATCTTTGTCAGTGTTACATCGGATGGTAAGCTTTTTCTCGTTTTCTTGCAAATAATAATTATAATTTTAAAATACTTTAATTTTATTTATTAAATGGTACATTTCGACACGGAGCGGAAGATGATTATTTTCGTCATGAGACGCTTTCACATGAAGGAAAGATTCTCTTAAGCTCTAGTTTTGAATAGTATTTTTAACCTCGAGAACCGTAAGTCCAATCCAGGACCGTCACCCTAGTCTTCTTGCCTCAGACTATATCTTCATAAAAAAATTAGTTGCCTACTATTTTTACGTATTTACAATTATATTGTCACTTTATGTACCTTACAGGTGTCCATTTTGGTAAATGTCTTTTAAAAACTCAACACGCAAATCAAGAAGCACTGCATTTCAAAGGACGTCTTTAGTCTAACGGTCTACTTGCTAGTCTACTATGACATGACACCTGTCTGATGCAGTTCCTATAACTACTATGAGCATGTAAATACTATAAGTAAAAAGGAATAAGTGTTGATGACTAATCATTTAGAAGCCTATCTTAATTATGATGCGGTATCAGTGACAATCTTTTGTCAATTCAAAAGGTAGCGTTTTTAATAATTTATTAATGATTAATAGTTTTACTCCATTTCATTTTTTTAATTTCATTATTTTATTTTTTCAATAATGTGAATTGTAAATAAACTATGAAGATATACTTATAAACAAAGTTAAAAAAACACAAATATAATCGCGAATTTTCTGCCTTAGAACACATATAAAATTTTATTTTAGTATCCTGTCATTATAATAAATAAAACACTTAAAATTACCTAAAACCAAAAAAGTAAATATTTATTACAATTTAAATTTAATATTTGTTACGGATGACAAGATCTCGAGGAAGAGATCCCCACGTGTTACGGATCGTAACTAATATCAGGTCAGTCGACGACCTGAACTTTGCGTTCGGCGGCTTTAGTAATAAAGCTGACGCGCAAGAGTTGGGAAACGCAAAAAGAGGTTCCCGATCAGCATGCCGAATGCGCGAATTAATCAGGGCACGCCCCCTACTCTACCGTATACCACGGGTATATAAGGAGCCATCGTAAAGGACTCGAGGCTCTGACTCGTCGCGCTGACTCGTCGCTCCGGCTCTGACCCACGACGGCGACTCAAGAACGACACGCTGCCAACTACCGCCACGCGACACACGATCTCCGAGACACGAGCAATAAACGAGCAGTAACGTATATACATCTGAGTAGTCATTATCCTGGTCCTATCGAGTGTAACGCTAGAAACCGTATCTAGATTATAATAATACGTAACAGTAATTTGTTTTTTAAAACTAAATGCAGCTACGTATCTACAATCAAATCCTTTTAATATAACTATACACATGTATTAGTATTTCACATCTCAATGTTCCTTATGTAAAAAAAATGGAAAAAAAAGAAAAACAAGTAAATCTTTTATTTTTTATGATACAAGTAAATCTTGCATGTTTTTCCTTTTATTCCGCACTTTAATAACTTCCATTCCTTTATTTATTAGAAATATTACCTATCGTCGTTTGCTCTCTACTTCCGAATTATATTTACCGATGGCCTACAACCAATTAAAACTAAATACTAATTTTTTTTCTATTTCTTTTTTAATTCAAATTATGACTTCTGTGTTTCCGCCAAGGTTTGAATAACTACATTGAAATTTATTTAAAGGCGGTACGCTAGATTTAGCTTCCGTTTTAATTAATGAATTAGGACTAATGCATCTATTTTGATACTCAACAATTTTTTGCTGTAAAACGTCTAACAAACGCCATTTATTTACCATTGTTATGCCTGTTAAAGAGAAACACTTTTTTGCGAATGATCTATTTTCCCGCAGTGCCGACACTGCTTTGACCAATACCTAAGTTTTCTACAGTGAGTTCTGCCGTGACCCAATGCTTTGCAAAAATCGCACTCCATGTGCATTCTACTTTGCGGCGAGAATTCAAGATTCACATTTCGCAATTGGTCGGTCAAATACGAAAAACTGAATGTTTCCGAAGCTGGAAGTGTCACGCGAGCAAAATTTCAGAAACTGACATAACTTAAGGGGGGTTTATACCTTCAATTTTTGTTACAGAAAAACTGACTCCAAAAAAAATTACAATAAAAAACAATTTTTTTATAATATATAATAAAAATATATTAAATTTCTGACAAATGTAGCCTATACAGAAGTCTCTAAACCTCTTTTATTCTAACTTATACCAATTTTAAAATTTTGGCTTTGGTGACAACTCCAGGTCCAACGAATTCATCAATTTTGATGAGGTTTGGGTTAAACTGTTGGGAATGAATGTCATTTGTGCCTGGTAATTTTAAGTGAAACACATTTTAGGTATGACCCCCTTAATATAACTAATGGCAAGAAAAAAAATGTAAAAATTAAAATATCTCGAAAATACGAAAAGTAGAATTATGCCACTTTATATTTCAGCTTGTTTACAAGTATCAAATACATAAAGTAAGTGTTCCAAATGAAATGAAACTAGTGAGTACAATGATGGAGGGATTAAGAAAGATTGAAAAGGTAAAAATGAATAAAAAATAAAAAAGGCTAAAGTAAAAAACGCAGTTTATTGATAAATTGAAATCAGGAAAAGTCCTTGCAATTGGATGTGTTAAAGTTATCTTTACTCCCTTTTTGAAAAGCATAAGGGAGAAGGGCGTGAGTGGTGGTTACTAGAACTTCGTCCAAAGTTGGACTAGCGAGGTAAACTGGAAAATCACCAAACTCTGCAAGCATTTGACGGCACATACCACACGGAGTGGTGTATCTGCCGTCGATTTTTTCGGCAACGACACATATGTCGCGAAAGATCTGTTGGCCTTCGGATACAGCTTTACCTAGAGCACAACGTTCTGCACAGAGAGTGACTGAAAATGCTGCATTTTCCACATTGCAACCGGTCCGCACTCCACCATCAGCACAACGTAGTGCCGAGCCCACTCGAAAATTGCTGTACGGTGAATATGAATGTTCTCGTACCTTTGCGCCTTCCATAATCAGCAGTTGAATATTTTCATCTGAAAATTAAAATATTATCAAATCTATTTACAATTATAGGCATCTATCTCTTTAAAAAAAAAAAAAATTTTAATCAATTTCAATATGCTTTTTGCTTTGAAATTGACCGTAGGACAATTCCTATAATTCGATAATAAAGTCAATATTATCTGCAAATTTTAGTGCCTACTAGAATTACTTTATGAATTTATTAATGTGAGAGTTTTTACTTTGAAATAGTACAGTTAAACACGAGTGTGAAAGACGTTTTACAAACGGATTTTTATTGCAAAAGCTCTAAAATTAAATGCTTTTATCATGCAAACACTAAGAAAACGTTATCCAAAGATTCTAGAGAATACGACAACCGCAGACATTAATTGTGCCATCACACGAGACATTACGTACTAACATTCGAAAATATTAAAATGTAATAAAGTGTAGAAATTCGATGAAATAATGTAGAAAAGGGTAAAATAAAGTAAGCAAAAGTAAATAATAGTGTACTTTTATGTCGGATTTTGAATCTTGTTAAGTTAATCAGTTAATCTGCATGTCTACGTGGACGGCACAGAGACGGCACGCCGTGATAGTGAAAACATGTTGTCGTTAAAATGATGGCACGGTTTGCGGATCAACAGTCGGTCAATAAAAGTTATTTTACATAAGGACCTTTGCAGGCACTTGTGACAAGGAGTAGCAATAAGGAAATAAGGAGGGAATAAATAAAAAAGAGGAATAACAGCAGGAATAAGAAAATAAGACTTCTTATTCTCGAAACGTACTATACTTTTGAATATCGTTCGTTTGGAGAATAAGAAGTCTTATTTTCTTATTCCCGCTGTTATTCTTCTTATTTCCTTATTGCCACTCCTTATCGCAAGTGCCTGCAAATGCCCTAACGGCACGGTGACGGTAAAATGACGGCACGGTGTGATAATAGTACATTTCGATACAAGTGCAAAAATGTGATTTTTGCCTCGTATGACGTTTGTGTACGAGCGAAGCGATTGCGAAAAATGGGTAACGGAATGTGAAACCCTCCCATAGGAATCTGCATTATCGACATGAACATTTTATTTACTATCCGGATGATAACACGTAATATCGCCGCCAAATAATCGAATTAAGTGTTTTTAATATTTTTTTTTTTATTAACAATTTCCAACGCGATTGTCACATGAAAATGCTATAATTATCACATGAAGATCAAGTGCAGTTCAAATGATTGTCACATGATTATCACATGAAGATCTCATGAAGATCATATGAAGATCACATGAAAATCACATGATTATCATGTGATTTTTCGATATAAAAATTAAGGAAAAAAATATTTGTTTAAATTATGTGAATATCATGTGATTCTCACATGATTTTCACACGATTCTCACACGATTAATTCTCACATGATTCTCACATGATTTTCACACGATTCACATATGATTCTCATATGATTCTCACGTGAGTTTGTTCAGTAATTTGAATACCTTTTAGTAGGTTACTGTATGTACCTGTACGTTTTGTATATAAACGTACGGAAACGTACCGAAACATACGGAAATGTACAGAATCGTACGGATCTGTACAAAATCGTACGGATCTGTACAGAATCGTACTGATCTGTACAGAATCGTACGGATCTGTACAGAATCGTACGGAATTGTAGAACAGTATATAAAAATGTACAAAAATGTACCTAAACGTACGCAAACATACGCAAGCGTACGCAACCCTACTGAAAATAGTCGCGTGATTTTCACGTGATTTTCTCGTGATAATTTCGAACAAAAGATCATGCGATTATAGCGTGATTAAAATAATTTAAATTAAAAATTAGTCGTAAAAAGTGGTCTACAATTGAAAAAAATATTATTTATGACATATTATTAAACTAAAATAAAATAAAAAAAAAGAAAT
>JAXIUT010028372.1:0-15668 GCA_035586675.1 Eurytoma californica | reverse complement strand
TATTTTTAAATGTATAAAGCACATTCCACAGTTTCTTCAAATAAGCCATAATTCATTAAATGATTTCAATTCAAATATTTTTAAAATTATTTATTGAATAAAAAATATAATTAAGTCTTCCTTTGCACAAAAATTGCAGTGCAAAATAAAAAAAATGAACTGGAACGACTTTCAACACGATAAAATAATGGGGAGCGCAACTTTTTATCAAACACGCGCGATCGAAAACAAAGTCGAAGCACGCAGACAGTAAGCACGTCGCAAAAGAACGAAAGAAAGAGAAAGACAAGTAAAAAAAAAAAAAGTAAGCGAGAGAAATGCCTCGCTCGCCGGGGGCAAAGGAAGGCGGCGGGAGAGCGAATGGACGAGCGTGGCCACGTACAGCGAACGCCGCCCCCCACCTCGTGGTCGCGCGAAACGACCGTTAAAAAATGAAGCAAAGCGACGTCGCGTGCGCCCGCGCGGGCGCATAGCTTCCCCCGCAGAAACCCTTTCTCCCCCACGACGGATCCTTTCCACTCTCCCGCTAATGGCAGCGCGCGAGGGCCGGTGAGAGCGGCTCTCCTCGCCGCCGCGCCTCTCTTTCTCCCTCGCGCCTTGTGTTGCTCCTTTTATCCGTTGGCCGGGACGCCGGCACAGCATTGGTCCAGCCGCGGCTCGCGGGCATTTAAACGCGCGCCTTGGTATTTAAACCTCCCCACCAGAAGCAAGTGCACGACCACCACCGCCGCTTCCCTCCCGTCCGCGTGTCTTCTCCTTATTCGGGATCTTTCGTTCGCCGGTGCCCGCTTGTCTTTCTTTCGAGACGCGAAGAACGCACTTCCTCGGCTTTGTCTTCGAGTACGCGTGCCTCTGGTATTCGCAGCTGTTGCCATATCCTTATGATTTTTCCTGGAACTTAAGTTCGATCGCAGGGATTTGCCCGGGATTCCGTGAATTTTGCTTATAGAATAACACTGGATTAAATTACGATGAACACCCAAAATTATTTGTTTTCAAGGCAAATTTGCCGGGAATCGAAGCCAATTTGCCAAAATCAAAGCTGTTACGGGCAAAATTAATATTTTAAAGTTTGGAGATTGGAGATATAGCATCATTTTGAAGCAATAGCTATAATTATAAATTATATAAAGGACCGAACTGCAAATTAACATTTTTTATTCTAAAATTAACTTAAAGTTATATTTCATAAGAAACTATTGCAATTTTTCAGGAACGACAGTATGAATTCAGATAAATACAGTCTCTCAATGCAGTGTGCTTTTGCAATTTTACAAATTTATGTATACGAAAATAACAAGTGTAAATACTACTTGTTATTTAACGGTTCTTACTATTTTAATAAAAGTAGGCTCTATTACCATCACAATGAGCGGCAAAAAGTAGTGGCTTTGCTGGGCGCGCCGCTTACCCCACAAAGGAGCCGAGAAGCCCATTAAAAATCTGCGAGCCTAATTACGCAACGCCATGCCGGTCCGCAGCTGAGCAATTTTGACCGTAACTCTCGGTTTCACCGCATACTCATACATTCGCACTTAAAAAGCCGTAACCCTCCAATTTTCCCCGTTAGATTTCTTTGTTCCCTCGGCGAGCGTTACAAACGACGTCGCAGAAAATTCGAAAGTTCTTGGGCGTCTCCTGGAGCCGTCGTGATGGGCCGACTTTAAAGGGAAATAAATGAATATTAGGTCGGGCAAGTGCATCTTTTTAAAAGGTCCCCCTCGGGCTGACTCGGCGTTCTCCTTATACACTCCTCCACCGGGAGGCCAAGTCGTGGAAGCTCGCGGCTCCGTTTGTACCCGCAATATCGCTGACCAACCCCGTCAGCCGGGAGTCCGTGCAAATCTTCCCTCTTCGTCTTGGACTCGCTCGCCGACGCCGCCGCTTCTTTATGGCGCCGCGCTGCTGGCGAGCGGGGGAGGCGAAATCTGTTTTTCCGAGCTCTGCGAGCCCCCGGAAAACAAATTTAACGAACGATTTAAAAGGAAAACTGCCGTTGCTTGCGGTGCATGTGATTCCGTTCCGAGGAGGATGGGCCTTTCTGCGAAAGGACTGTATCCGCGCCCTCTCAGCTGTTTTTCCTTTCTTCCAATGGAATGTTTGGTCGGCTCGCTTTTTTTCCTTTTTTCCGTCCCGTGGTTCTTTAATTGGCCCCCCGGATCACTTGAATGAGTATGTAGACAAATAGGGACAAATAGCGCTGCAGTGTTCATCCTCAAAGTGCCTACTTCAAAGAAAGTTCCTAACTGAATTTTTTTAAAAAACAGTTTTGTAATTCAAAGAAATTAAAGAATTTGCTTAAGTTTGTAGAAGTAAACATTTTGCATTTTCATCGCAATATTTTATTTATAAAAAAATTTAATTGGCAGGATATTTTAGGAAAAATTAAAAATGATTTTTTATATTTTTTGCAAGATATCTACCAATATAGTTACAATATTTAATACAAAAAATTATAAGTACGCTTTTAAATAATTGACTGTTCGACGATTTAAAATAAGTAAATAAATTTAAATATTTTCAATAGAATCGCGAGATAATCGTCAGGAGAAAGCAGCGTTCTGATTGGCTGAAATTTTCCCGCCAAGAGTATATCTCGCTTCCTCTCATCTCTGTCGTACCGTCATCTATCTCGGCGGAACCCTTCTAGCGATCGGCCGTGAACTAATCGCCCACGTCACTGGGCTTTTTCCTATTCTTTTCGTGCACTTCTATTGTGCACTAAAAGAACTCA
This sequence comes from Eurytoma californica, assembly GCA_035586675.1. Lineage (NCBI taxonomy): Eukaryota > Metazoa > Arthropoda > Insecta > Hymenoptera > Eurytomidae > Eurytoma > Eurytoma californica. Next base: position 12,934 of record JAXIUT010028372.1, on the reverse strand, counting down.
CTCCTTTTTCCAATCACAGCTCACTTTTGTTCTTTGATCTTTGTAAAGACCTTGTGGTCGAAGATGAATGGAAGACATTTTTTGCAGATTTCTATGTTAGAGAGATGCGAATCTTATGGACTTCGTCGATGCTTCTATTGTACCTTGAAGGTCGACTTTATTTTCAATCAATTTAAGTCTAACTGAATTTCTCAGGTACTCAAATATATAGATATTCAAAATGAAATTTATTAAAGTACAATTTCACTGCATTATAGAGATTATAGAGAAAATTATTTATACGTCAGGGATTTTTTCATTTTTAAAAATATTTGTTTTTTTTACTTTAAGTGTATTATCGCATTCTTTCTGTAAATTTAGAAGAGCTGCACCCACGATTAAACGGAAGCGATACCACTCACTGAACGAGCTACCCGATAATTGTTTAATAGACATATCGACAGAGCATTTAACAGAGCAAAAAAACAAGTAACAGGTAGCCGAGGTACCGGCGGTAATTAAATTGTTGCATTGGATAGTCAGCGGATTTGGCGAATCCACAGAAGTGCGAACAAAGATAAAAGCTTCTGAGTCGAAGGCCCCAATTACGACTCACGCGGTTGCCAGACAACTTCTAAGCTCACCGCATTCAACGCCAACCTGCGTCCGTAATTACTGGCTTTCCGTTGGTTGACAATCTGATTGGCCACACTAAACCCACAGTTTTCGAACTTCTACGACCGTTACCCTTGCTCGGTAATTTAGGAGACTCCACACGAGGAAGACGTTCCCGAATTTGCAGTGCCGCACAGTTGACGAAACATTTGACTAGGAAGGGATGCCTTTTCTGCAATTACAGGAGACAAGTTGGAGGTTGGAGTGCCGTTTCTCAAAAGCTACGCAAACTTTGAAAAATGTAGCTGCTTGGTTGACCAGCAATTAACGTAATGTGAGCACCCGCTAAGTATCCAATTAAAGGATTAATCAATTCCTTTCTCCATTTTAGAACTTAATCTTTGTTTCTTTTCTATAATCACTATTTCTTTTAGGCTTTACGCAGCTTAAGATGTTTTAACTACAAATAATTTTGTTTAATTTATATACACTGTGCGATAAATGCACAAAATTAAATGAAACACCCATAAAGAAAAATGTTTAAATATTCTATACTGAATTTCTGCGGAAAAAGAAGTTTAAAACATTGTCGGTTCAAAACATTTCAATTTTCCCCTAGACTACTTTTTACGAGCTTATACTTTGTCAGATAGCTGGAAGTATGCTTTAACCTTGGCAATGGACAGCTTACCAGCGCATCTTCCAAAATTTTTCGAACCCCATAAAAACATACAATGTATCGTAGTTCCAAAGCCGAACCCGTAAAACCTACATTCCGGGATTGAGCCACAAAGCCGAAAGTGTAAGGCAGCCATAAAAGCTCAACCAGAGCATAAAACGCCGAAGTAAAAATGCCAACGAAGTTCTCTTAGCAACAATAATTGCAGCACTAGAACCTTCAAAGGCGGAAGACTTAAACGAACTCGCGGATGAATAGGAAGAAGAGAAAAACTGGAGCGAGGTGGCAAGGTGCCCAGCGAGGTGGCGACCGGAAGAGAAGATCTAAGCGAGCAAAAGAAGTCCTTGCGCGAAGGGCACATCCGTGAAAAGGGCTCTCGGGGATTTTTCGGGAAAAAACGGCAATAAAAAGGTCATAAAACCGGCGCGCGTTCGATTCTCTCTCGCGGAGATCGTCGCGAATGCCGCCGCCGTCGCGGCAGTCAGGTAAAGCATGAGAATGGAAATAGCAATTTGGGGGGGCGAAACCTGCTCCGCTCGGCGAAAGAGAGACGGAGGATCGAGAGGAGCGAGCGAGAAGTGTTGCTAGGGGGATGAATGAGCGAGGTGTGGGAAGCATTTAGAGGCCTCTACCTGTGCGCCTACTACCTCGGTGTAGTAGTCCGCTGGAGCCCCCGGAGGCAAACACATCGACAGTGAGAGAGGAGGCAGGAACCTGCAGTTGCCCCATTATTCTCCCCGTATCTCGGGCTTCTTGGACGTCGTCTTGTATAAGACCTGCTCTCGAAAGTCCAAGGCTTCCCGATGATAGATTTCCTCCGTTTCGGAGAGGAGGCACTCTTTTTTATCCTCCTCGCCTTCCGATCCATAGTTTACGAAGCTGGCCCACGAGTTTCTTTCGCGTGCCGACGCGCGAACCTTGTATAGTCGGGAGAGGGAGATAAATTGTTGAAGTGGATGGACAAGACTGAAAATGAGGCTGAAGATAAATACCGTGGAAAATAGGGGTGGGCAGTTAATTCAGGGCAGAATTTTAGCCCTCTTTTCCGAGGCAATTTACTGGAAGCATGCCAATCTCGAAGGATCTTTGTGCAAGCATCGTTTGAGTTTAGTCAATCAAGCAACGTGTGAAGTCCGAGTCATGGGAAACGTCAGGCATTAGACCCAATATCTTCATAGAATGAGAAAACATCTTTTAAACTAATTCATTGTAACCCTTTCATTAGATCTTAATAGATCGCATCTTATCTTACTGGGCGAAGTTAAGTAACACGTTAAAGGGTCATTCTGATAAATAAAAATTAAGAGTTAAAAGCTAAAAAAATTTCTTAGCTATAGAATTCTTTGTTACGTAAGCACATTACGAGAAAATTATTATTTTTCTACGATTTTCTTAATTCTTTGAAATTTCTCTCTGTCAGCGATCAATTTCTCTAAATCTCAGCAAGAGAAATCATAAGTCTAAAATTGTACCGATAATAGAAATTTTCCACAACTTAGAGAAAGTCCGTTTCCAGCGAACATTGAAAAAAGTTGTAAAATCCTTTTTTTTATCCAGCAAAAAAATCTCTAAACAAAGTCCTTCAGTTCTCTGTATGAGAGCGGTTATACAATCCGCCCTTCGCCGCACGTGGTGAGGCACTTTAACGAGAGAGAAACTGCGCGCATTGTTTCAGGTGGCGCAACGTTTAACTGCCCCGGGGTTGGACTGGGGGCGAAGGACCTGTCCGATTCTCCAAGAAATGATGAGACAAAAACCGTGCAAGTCCGTAGGTTCCCGTGACGATCCCAGCACGTCTCACCCTTGAAATGCCAAGGTAGTATCGATGAAAAATGTATGTTGGAAACTGACCAGAGGTTGGCTAGACGCTCATCGATACGGAGATATAGATACAAGGCGAAGATAAAGGGAGGGAAAGTTAGTGCGGTTGATTTGGTAATTGAAGGAAATGGTAGTGTGAAACCTTTCCGAATTTTTTCCTGAATTTTGTCATGGGAAACTGTTATGGAATTTAAAAAGAACCGTGCGGTTTCTAATAATTCCCATGCCTTTGTGCCAATATAGAAGAATAGCGAAAAGACCTATATATTTAACAATACCATTGGTGGTATCTTACAGCTATTTCAATTTGTCTTTTAAACTATTAAATTAGCTGCTTTAAGCATTATAAACAATTGATGCGAATTGCCATTTTTAATTTATTTACATCTTGTTGGCTTTTGACAGTATTTATTTACGAAAGATGCAGTATCTTTAAATCTAATATATGCAAAAATATATAGATATACTAAAATTGAAAATTAATGTTCTCAGAGCATTATAAAGCATATTGAAGAATGTATGAATCGAAAAAAGCTAAGTAGTTGAATGATGTATCTTCCCAGCCCACTTTCAAATATTCCGACCTGTTTGTTCTCCTCCTTTTAGATTTGGCGGGAAGGCGGTTAGGGCTCTAATGCATGAGTCTTCGTTAGTATTCTCAATTCTAAAGTGTTTTTTAACTAGAATTGAAAAATCTGTATCTCTAAATGTTTTAAATAAAAGTACTAAATTATATGTACAGTGACAAAGAAAATTGTTTTTGATCTTAATGAAATAAAAGCATCTTTATAATAATATTGATAAATTATTAATTATATGATTAATAAAACGTTTCAATATTAAACAATTTAAGAATTTCCAACAAATATGTTAAACGGTCATGTTATTGTTTTAAAAAATTTTATTTGATTTTGCTATATATTCTGTATCATATATTTTTATGTTATTTAATTTTAATAAAACATGCGTTAACATATTAAAATGTTCTTAAGACATTTAAATCGTAATGCTCAAAATGTCTGGTCATTAAAAAGCCCGAACACTGAACAGTGATATTTTTTTTCTAACACGTGTTCAGCCACCCATGCACCAGAAGCCAAACACCAAGTCGGACCATTTAAATTTTGCGTCGACTAAAAGAAAAAAGTCCCGAGTCGCGCTCAAGTGACGCGCCTAAGCCCTCCTCGAGATCGCCGGTCTGTTTGTTCTCCTGCCCGGCGAGATATGGTTTTGGCGGGAAGCTGCCTCTGTGGCTTCCGTGTACAAGGGTTCTGCCGCTGTTCTATCCGGGTGGCTTTGGATATTTTTTTTTTTTTTTTTTTGTTACTTCTGCGTTTTTGACAGTAAAACTGCCTCTGCTACTTATTGACTGCTGCGAGAAAAGGGGGAAAGATCGAGATACACTTCTTTTACAACTCCTTAAAAAATCGAGTGGGGAGAATCTGGCCGCGAGTGCGCGTGCGGCAAACGTATCCCTCTCTCTTTGATAATCTTATCTGCTTTCGGTCCTTTTTTCTCTTGTCTGGTTTTCTTTCATTTACTTGTCCCAAAGCCCTTTTTGGGATAATCAGTGGCGCCTTGTAAATAAGGGTATCCGTACTTTCTATCCTTTTGTTAACGCATCATTATTTAATAAAAGATTATTAAAGCAATTTATAGACTTCATTTAATTCTATGAGATTATTGTACCGATGATAATTTATAATTCTTCGAATAATAAGTACATAATATGACAAACTTAATTATTATCAATTAATGAATCATAAAATTGTTTTCTTCATTTTGAAAATGATTTACAGATAAATTCGCTACCTTGCATATAAATATATTTTTTGATAAAAGTTATCATAGTGTTTAAATACAATGAAAACCCCGTTTGAAGAAAATGATACTTTGTTCATTTTCAAGACCCACACGGAAATTTCTAATCTCTGTGGTCGTTCGCGGTTGCACGTCCGCGGTTACATCCGGCTTTCATCCTCATTACCCGATCCTAATAGTCCCACCGTTGTGTTACACCATACGCGCAACATACACACATCAAAGCGGAAACACCAGCTCCGGAGCAGGTCTCCTTTCTGCGCGCCTTGCGACTCCCTCGAGAAATGCATGCACCAGACGTCGAGAAACCCGAAACAAAAGCTACTGGCGGCGCGAGGAACCTTGGATGCTGGTCGTTTAAAGGGTCTTCTCAGAAATTGGCAGGAAAGCGCCACGTACTCGCGTCCCACTCGACAACACACAGTGGCCAAAAAGCAGCCCGAGAGAGCGCGACCGAGCGAGGGAGCCATCATCTGAGCAACACGTGAGGGCTGCCTATTTTTCCCCAGTCCGGCAGAAAAAAGGAGTGGGAGTGGACGCGAACAAAGCTCCCAGGCAGAGCCCAACGACTGAGACAAAGCGACGCGATGAGTACTCGGGGAGCGGAGAAAATCGGGGCCCTCCTTGGGGCACCCGCGTAACGGAATACCCGGCCGAGATGGATCCAACCGCTCCCGGGGAAAAACGAGCCCTGTCGAAGCGGTTCGCCAGGGCGCGACTCCTCCCTCTCCACCCGAGGGTGCACCGCGCCTTCTTCTTCTCCTGCAGGCGCTAATTTGCGGTATTTAATCGGGGGTTCCGCCTAGTCCACGCCGGTGGCCGGGAGGCGAGAGGGCGAGGGGCCTTCGCTGAAAATACCTTTGTTTCTGGGGGTTCGTCAAATCAACTGGAGCAACGGGCGTGTGAACACTAAGTTAATCGCGATTTCCCATCTTCAGATTTTTCAGGATACCCTGAGTACTTAGCGCAAATCACAATATTTGTTTTAGAAATTTGAGCAAGCAGAGATAGTGCTTAACTCGCAATACTTGTTTACTTCTATAATTCACCTATAAAAAGTGAATTATAACCAATTGTTCAATATCATGCATCGTTTAATTACTGTTTAAAGAAAATATCTATTAAGGTGATATGAAATCCTGTAGGAATCTGCATTATCGGCATAAGTATTTTATTTATTATTAAAGATGAAAATCATTTTTCAAAATTCGGCCAACTTACTGCCCTCCGCAATTGTGTAAGGGAACTGTAAAAAAAATGTCAGCCAATTACATCTATAAATGGCTTCAGGATATGGTTTGAAAATTTTTTAAATAATTTCGTAAAGTTGGCTAAGAACGAAAAATTTTCAAACCATATCCTGCAGCCATTTATAGATGTAATTGGCTGACATTTTTTTTACAGTTCCCTTACACAATTGCGGAGGGCAGTAAGTTGGCTGAATTTTGAAAAATGATTTTCATCTTTAATAATAAATAAAATGCTTATGCCGATAATGCAGATTCCTACAAGAGGGTTTCACATCCCGTTAATTTAGAATGTTATTTATCTTCTGATTTCACTTCTTCAAATTATTCACAAGAGGGTTAAAATTTTTTTATTTTTTTGTCTTCAAGTGTAGAAATAAAGATTTTTCAGAATTATATCTAAAAAAATTGCTTTTAAATTAATAAAAATTACAAATTCAGTATGATAATCTTCGGAGCAAGTTGGCTGCTTTATTTAGTATTATCAAAATTACCGTCAGCATATTAATAATTTTAAAAAAAACATCTTTCGGTGTATTTAATAAAATGTTAAACCACAATCTCTTTAAATCCAAATGAGAAAAGCAAATATTTTCCTCGCCCCAGTAACAATTAAAAGTAGATCAAATTCCATTATTTGTTGATTTTCGCCTAGAAAATCAGGTGTTTAATCTCTTAAACTTGATTTATGCGATGCCGCACACAAAGTAGCGGGGTGAAAAGTTTCTCAGCGTCGCGATTCGAGGTAGCAACTAGAATAAATCTGGACCGGAGGGAAGAATCAGTGAGTCGGATCCTCGAGGGAAAGCGAGAAACCTCTCGCACCCTCTTCCCCTCGGAAAAAAATGATAATGTCGTCGGCCGCAAAGTCGAATGCCCAAAATTCCTCGGAGAGCGTAATAATACATTGGCTGCATCAAAATGACCATAAGCGGAGAGCGGCGCAGAGGGTTCCGCTTATGTTTGTTGTGCGCGCGGAGTCGGCGACGGCGGCGCTGAGGCCGCAGGTATTAAGAAAGCCCCAAATATCCTCAATACCTGCCTCGGCTTTATCTCTCGCCTTCGTTTCTCTGTATTTTTTCCGCCGTCGAGGCCGGAGGTGCGTGTGGGAGCCACGGAGATGAGATGAAGTTTTTATGGGCACTCCTTGTTTCTTCCCTCGGCCCCTCCGCGAAACCGCCTCCGAATCCTCGAGAATATCCCCGTGATCGCCCGAGCGAGGAAGGGTGGAGGGTGGGAGAGTCGACGAAGAATCCTTGAGAAGGGTGAAAAAGCAGAAAAAAGCCTTGATTGATTATTTGGGAACTTTTCGGGGCACTTCCTTGGATTAATTGAATGTTAAGTCGACATCTATTTATTTCTATTTGGAGAGGTAAGCCTCAAAGGTAATCTATTTAAATGCAAAAAAAGGTTTTGATATTTACTTTTTAAAATCCATTTAAGTTTATCGATTTATGATGCAAAATTATAATTTATAATTAATGGTAATTAATTTTTATCTACGAATTGCAATCAAATGTTTTTTATCTTCTTTAATTATACATGAAATGTATTACATATTCATGATAAAGGTACTTATTTTTTATTATATTAATGAGGTAAAAGAATCGTTAAGTTAAAGTTTCGACTTTAAGTTTTTCCTTCTGCTAATATGACATAATTGTCTAAAAAAAAGTTTTGTGTTACATAACTTTGATCAATTTATTTCTTTAAACTCCAACAAAATCCTGCCCATCGGCATAAATTTGCTCAGATACAGAACACTGGATCAATATAAAAGAAATCCGCCTTAACATTCCGAACTCCGATCCGACAAAATATTTTCAAACAAAAGAAGCATCGATCACCTTATCACAACCGTTCTTCCAGCGAAAACACCGAAATTCAAGAATAGCCAAGTAGGGGCGAGAGGACGAGCCGCCGAAGAGCCTTGAGAGCGAGCGAGACGGAGAGGGGATCCCGAACATACACATCTCTGCGCAAAGGGAAACGCGGAGAGGTGCGAGAAGGAAGGAAGAAGAGGGTCTGGCCTTTTAAATCAGCCGCGAGCGCCGCCTTGGCCTAGAGAGCCCGTTCGTGAGCAGGGATTTAAAAATGGCTGTGTGGGGGCCCCCCGAGCGCGCGGGCTTTTCACGGGGCGCACCGACTCAGCTGATTCACGAGCGGCCCGAGACTGCCCAGGCTTTTCCGTGAATCAGCTGAGGGACCTGCTCTTTTCCCGCTCTTTTTTTCCGGTGCCGGCTATCTTGTTCTGTTGCTAGGCGCGCGGCTGCGAAGGCGCGGCATATATATATACTTCGCGGGGTATCCGACAGCGCGGCGGGGATAGTTACGTATCGCGCTGGGGAATCGATTCTTTCTAGCAAAAGCTCTTTTCCTTTGTATAAGAGATGGTCAGAGCTGATTTGGGCCTTTACGGGAGCGTGACATCTTATTTCACTGTTCATTAGCTGATTTTGACTTTGCTTTGTGTCTGCAAAAAACCAGCTGGTCATTTTCCTGTTTTTGTAATGACATGAACTGCACAGATGATAATCATGTACTGATTATCACTAATGCTTATCATGCGTAAACATTTGAAAAATTTTGTATACTAATTGTTTAAGAAAGTTAAATTTGTTTTCTCCAGTGTCACTTTGAGTTCACTCACTTCTTTAATATTTTATTTTTCTTATTGATCGTTTTTTTCTTATGACATTTTGAATGTAACAATCTAATCTTGTTCCTCATGCGTTTTTTTTAAGTCAACGACTGATTAAGTATTATCTTTCAGTAAAAAAATTCTTGCGTATGAATTATCTGGAGTTCCCTTTATTGCTATACAAATATGAATGAATGCAAATGAATGACCAAGTCAAAAGTTTTACTTTTAAGAATATTATTTCATAAAAAGATGAAAGTGTCTGAAAAGATTTCAGAATATTATTTTGCGTAACAAAAACGAGTGTTAAACTTGAGCTCTCTATTTTCGAATCTGAATTCATCCCTAAGGGATGCCCCATGGTATCATTTCCCATATTTTCCCAAAAATTCGTCAAAGCTGCATCCCTCACGTTGTACCCACGCACGCCCACAACGGAATTTAAATCCCGACAACAGAGGAAAAAAATTAAATGCCGCCACAATGGAAAATTTGCAACGTCGCCAGTTCGAGCCGTAAAAACAGCATGAGCCCCCTGAAGGAGACCCCCGAAGATTTGGAAAAAAAAGGGAAACTCGATACTTTTTTCTCCATCTCGCCGGCATACTCGGAGACGAGAAAAAGGTGGCCGCGAAGACAAATTCTGCTTTGTATCGCGGGAGATCCCGGAGGGCCGGGACAATATCGCGCGACCTGCGACAAGGAGACGCCGACGCCGTATTTCCTGCGCGCGCCCTCTTTTTCTCTCTCTTCTTTCTCTCGCTAATTCCTCGAAAACTCCCTTTGGGGCGCGAACCAGCGTCCGATCTCGCGCGAAGTCGGACGGTATCGAAGTCCGCGATCCTGCAGGATGTCGCTCTCTCCCTTTGAGAATGAAAAATCCTGCGGTCGCCTCCGCTCAAAGGGAATTGAATGATATAGTTATGCGCGGCGGTTATGGCCGACCGGAGGCGTGGGAGGGAAGGGAAGGAAGTGAACGTGCCCCGATGAAAGGGCAAGTGCCATCGGCGGCGCCCGCGCCCTAAGGAAAGGAGAACACGGGCTAATAAAAGGATTATCAAGATTTTTGAACGTGACTCTCGAGTGGGCCTTGAGGTCGAAACGCTTCGTGCTGCAGCGTCTCAATCTTCGTGAGATCTGGACTAATTTGAATTTTTCTCAAAAGAGAAGATTATACGTGTTTCTTATTGTTCGCCAGGATCATTAATGTTATTATGTGAGGTTAGTGTGAACATTTTTGATAAATTAAAAGGATGCGACTTACTGAAGTTGCAGCTTTTCTTTAATATTTAGTGAATGTAATAATTAATAATTAATTCATCTAAGATATATTTATGTTTGTGTAATAAATAAATGCATTTCAGTTTCAATCGACATTTTTTGTAAATTAATTTAAATCAATAATAAAGAATAATATAATCTTTGTTACGAGGGTATGAAGCATATTACAATAAAATAAATGAAAAAGTACAGATAATACACTTATTATTTCAATTATTACAAGAACAATCTCCCAAATAATAAGTAAATTATTTGTACTAATAAAGAATGTATTATACACAAAATTATCATCAGTTTAATAAATTGTAGGAAAAATTACATATTATACTTGTATTAATTATATTAAATGCACAATAAAAAAATAGATAGCAGAGTTCATGGGTACTTTTAGGTAATAAAAAAAATTCCACTTATTTATATTTATGCAGACATTTTTGATAATGAATAATTTATTAATGATATTTCAAATATTTCTATGTGGAATAACTTAATTGAAAACAAAATTTGAATAGTAAAGTTAAAGAAGAAAGTCTCACGAAGAAGTTAAACTATTCTTTTTTTTTTGTAAACGAACTATGAGCAAGCTACCGATAGCTCTTAACATAAACCTCATTGAAGGCTAAATGAATGGAAGGCATTGGGGCATTGAGGCGCCATCCCCGAAGGCAAAAATTATAAGAATAACCGTGTTTATTATCTCGTGCAAACATCTCGTGGAAACACAAACAAAGAGAACACGGGAAAACACGACAGTGTGGAGACCGGGGCCTCAGATCAGCTGACCGGTTTGCAGCGTGAAAAACGCATAGGCCGGGACCCGCGCGCCTCACCCTCGTTCACGCTGAGAAACGCATATACACAGCGACGATTTCTAGCGAAGGCCGCGGCGGCGGCCGGTTTCCTCTCTCTCACGGCCCTCCGAAATTCCTGCCGGGCATTTAAAAATGGCGGCGTCGCTCCCGCCAAAAAGCGCTTCTGGGACCCTAGGGCGGGAGGGATACACAAGGCGCCGGGCCCGCCACGGCGGGTCCCATGCTCCCGTTCCCCCGGACGGGGCTCCCGTAGGGCGAGAGACGCCCGGACGCCGCGCGCTCATTGTCTGCACGCCAAAGCCCTGAATGCCACATGCAAATCGACAAAGAATTAACGTTTCCGCAACGAACAACGGAGCAAGGTGTATTTGTGTGGATTCGTGCATTCAAAACGGCGGACCCTTTGGCGCCTTCTCCGAAAACCTTTCCCGCGATTCAATGCTTAATTCGATTTATTAAGAAACAATTGAATTATGTATGTATCTTTTGATAGGCTTTTTCACTTTAGTTTATCATTTCTCATTTTTTTTATAAATTAGCTTGATTAAAATATACGAATATTGCTGATAGAATTATTATAGATGATTCAGTTTAATAAAACACATAGGGGCAAGTGCCTTAAAAATTGAGATAATAAAGGAATGAAGTACGAAGGCCCGCTTTTTAAATTTGATTTTAAAGGGAGATAAGGGATTCGTCATCACTAAACTTCAACATCACAATTAAGTAAGCTTCAAACGTAACTTCCTCCTCAATCCTTTAAACGAGGCTTAACTTATGTTTATACGATCATCACTTGAAGCGAATAAAAGAGAGAAATGTCTCGTTTAAATGACCATTTCTCCCAACACTTCGATGCAACTTCGATGCCCTTCTCTCTTCCTCGAGCACAATAACTCAAATAGCTTAACAGACCTTGTAATCTCTTTACCCCGATAAGATCGGGAGCGCGCTTCGAGTATCCAGCGGCGGGACAGGAAAAAAGCGTCTTCCCCCGCGGATTTTGCACTAACGGTCTTTTTTAACCTTCCTTCACATCCTCCGCGCCCCCGAGTCCTCGTCTTTCTTCTATTATCTTCCTCCCACTCCTCGGCCGCTTGAAAGCTGAGCGCACAAGGAGGAGAGCTCCTTTTCTCGGCCGAAGGACCTGCGACGTGGGCGCGAGCGAGAGGGAGAGCAGCAGGTCCTGGCTTCCGAGAAGGTCCCCGTCTGCCGCGGTTGCGTCGCCGACACTCGAGGCGATAACCGTTTGCGTCCGAGCCGGACCAGGGCGACGCAACTATCCGCGCGCCGCCGACCTCCCCGCATGAGGCGCGCAACGGCTCGAGTTCCTCGGGCGTCGCGACGGCGCGCATCCACGTCCGCGCCAAAACAATGGGGGTCGAGGACTGAAGGGCCGCTTCCGCTCCCCGGAACGCGCTCCATAAGGACACGAGCGCGGTTACAAAGAGCTGGCTACTCGAAGAGCGCCGCGACGGTTAGCGCCCGCGAGACAGTCTCATATCCGTGGCCTCCCGTGGCAAAAGTGCGTGAATTCATTTTTTGCGGTTTCGAGACATTTGAATTTTTAATGCGTGTTTGCTCCTCAAGTGCTTATCGTTTTTTTCTATGAACAATAATAGTATATTAAGATACAAGTGCGATAATAGTATATTACGATACAAGTGCGATAAAAGTGATTTTTGGACTCGTGTGAGTTTAGCGCCTGAGCAAAGCGAGGGTGATAATCACACGAGTTCGAAAATCAATTATCGCACTTGTATCGTACGACATTTTATAGTACAATGTGCGAAAACGCCAGTTTATCACATGCAAATTGAGGTTAGCATGCGGTAAATTAATTTACCATTTCGAGGGTCTTTTCGCAGGGAAATTAACTTTTTGAAACAAATCTGTAGTTGTGCCCTTATGTCTGCAACAATACATTTTTACTCTCTAAAATCCAATCAGTGAAATTTTCTCTGATTTTTACAGTGACTCCAGTTTTCACTGGTTGGTAAGTGAAAAACTACTGTTTTTTTCAGTGAAAAATTTTCTT
>JAXIUT010028361.1:0-15670 GCA_035586675.1 Eurytoma californica | reverse complement strand
GCCATAACTTATTATACTATGGAAAAAAGCATAATACACCTTTGTTAGTGTTTTTATATCCATAATCTTTTTTAACTCATTAAAGTGAATAATTTCACGTTCCGTAACAAAAAATTGAGAGAAAAAAAGTTCAGAGAATGAAAGCTTATTAAAAAATTGCCACGAATCACGTGGACTTTTTTATCGGGATTATTTCTCGCGGGAAAAAAATTTGCTTCTCAAACGAACGAAATCTTTTATAAATATAAAAAAAACCTTCAACCTCCACAAACCGCAAATAGTCTCAAGCGTCGTGCGGCGATTCTACATCAAAACCTCCGGTCGCTTCTTAAGTTCGAAGCCCTTCGCTCGCTGGTAAATAAATCGCTCGGAAGCCTTTTCTTAAATGCAATTACGCCCATAGAATCGGCCGCGCGTATCGCGCCGAGTGTCGCGGTGGCAACCCCCCGATGAATGGCATTAATGCCGTCGTTTAGTCCATTACGAGAGGAGCGTGCAGCGCGCGCGCGCGCGCGGTGCAGCAGCCGCCTTTTTGCCGCGAGCGACGTGCCGCAATTCCAGGCGGCTTCGCGCGAACACCCGGACGCCGGCGATATGCGGGCAAAAAAGTACCGGCGGGGGCCCCGGCGCAATTGCGATTCGCCGATTTTTACGCGAGCGGAGACCACTCTTCATTAACATTCCCCGGCTTTTTCAGCGGCGAGACGCTCCGCGGAGCGCACTCGTTGTTTACGAGGCGACGGGGTTTTCCGCGCCGCGGCCGCGGAGAACGAGAGATTCGCGGGGTGATGCAGAAGTTTGGTCGGAAATTCTTGAGCTATTTGTTTGCTTTAGGTGAAAGAATTGCGTAGGAGATGCACGCGATGGGTTTGGGTGATGCGGGAGTAATCGATTCGAACGAATAGAAATTTTACGTTTTTTCGCAATTTTGTAAAATGTACGGGGAGAGCATTTTCCCGTAAAAATTACTCTGAACATTTTTTTAAACTGTTATTTTTACGAAAAATGTTGAGACAATTATGAGATTTTTTCGTAATTTCGAAAGATAAGTAATTCTCTTCGCGCATAAAAATTTATAAAATACATGTTTTTAATCATAATTAGCTTGTAAATATAACGGTTTTGTTTGAAGAGGTACTTGAGTGCATTGTACATAATTGGCTTACGTGTTTACCATTTTAGATGAAATACTTCATTAAATCTCTACACTTTGTGCATATTATCTGCACGTAAATTTCAGCAATAATTTTAAAACGTTGATTATTCAAAAGAAATGGACAAAATACTGTTAAGCTCTGTTTAAAAAGCACGAATTACACTTTGACGTAGCTTTTAAAGTGGTTATCATCGACATTTAATCGTGAAAATAATCCGCTTAATGTGATCTTCATTCTTAACAATCCGTAGGATTGTTCATGCAGAATTTAATTTTATAACTCTATATTCGTGTAAATTTAAACGAAAGCGTCGATTCCACGGTTAACGAATTAAATTGCTAAGTTCAATATTCTCCGTTAAACGTTAAATATTGTGCTGGTTTAATTTTAATAGCGTCGAGTAGAATTAACTTGCCCGTCGACGAATTGCGTCATGCAGACTAACGTCACAGCGGCCTGGATGAGATTCCTTTTAAAAAATTTAAATTTGTTAATTTCTATTTTTAGACGCTAAATGAAAGATAAAAGTCATGAGATTACTTTTCATGGGCAAGAAATCCTCATTTTTTTTCAACTTTTATTAGAATCAAATGTTATTACTTTTATATGATTGAAGTTTTATGTTGAAAAATACTTTTAAAACTTGGATGGAATCAACAAATACTAAAAAAGTTCAAACATTGTGAAGGTTGACTACTTGAAAGCTTGAAAATTATTTGAAAGCTAAACAATTTTTTTTTTTTTTTTTTGATCCTTTATGCACAAACGTAAAGTATATACATTTTCTTCGAATGTTTTTTTCTTGAAAGTATAAATATTAAATTAAAAATTTTCAAAGGAATAATACTGTCGCTTACAAAGCACAATACATTCATTTCTGAACTGAATCAATATTGATGCTTCCACTCATCCATTTCTTCATAATGTTCGCAAAAAAATGAGTAACGTTTATGAATCAAGTGAATTGTAATGAAACCGATAGTAGATTTAAATTTTAAACAATATATCTATACCCTATTATTCAGTTTAACAATTTGCAATAATAACTAAGGTTTATTATTTCTGATTGCTATTTGTATTTAATAAATTAATGTAGAGATGAATAGTCAGTGAAAAACCAGTCGATTGTACTCTTTTCACTGCTTTCACTCCTTTCATATTTCAGAGCCCATGAAAATAGAAAAAAAGTAGTTTATCGAGTTAATGGTTAGTGCGCGTAGTTTCCTCAATAACAAACAGCTTCATTAATGATAACAGGTATCTGCACATAAAAAGAGTAAGTTAAAAAACTGCACTCAGGCAAAAAAAAATTTCATCGTAAATTCTCTAAAATCGCAGCAATGAAATCCCGATAAAAATCGCCGATTCTTTCGCACCTCCGCGCGAGAAAAGAAATCGCAACCCCTAAAATTCCTCGCAGCCTCTCGAAGACAAACCCCCCCGCCCGCTGTAAAAAAAAGGAAGCTTCCCCGGTCATCGCCAAAAAAGAAACATCGCAAAAAATCTATCGCAAACGGAAACTAGCGACTAGATTCGCCGTCCCGAATGGGGGGTAAAATCGGCGACGGTGTGCCCGGGCGGCTCCTCGTCGGGGCTGCAGGCTGCGCTTCCTGCGGCATTGTCGAGTCAAAATCTTTATCGACGTTCAACGACCCCGACCCTGGCTAGACGCTCCGGCGCTCGGGGGTGTCGGCGGCGGCAGGATACGCAGCGGCGGTGGTGGTGGCAGTAGCGTACGCTGCGCCAGGAGGATTGGCCTTCCTCCCTCCCGAAAGGAGGGAGAGGAGCGCGAGCCCCGGGGTCGCCGACTTACGGCGGGGTAGTAGCGCGGGAGGAGGAGAGGGCGTCGGCTCTGCGGCCCTCTCTCTCTCTCTCTCTGTCGCTCGCCCGGCGCCCCCGTCGCGGGGGTCGACGAACTTTCCGCGGCGCACTGCGACGTATACGCGCGCGCGCGCCCCCGCCGTCTCGTTATTATTTCCCACCAGCCGGCGGCCCACCCCCGCCCGGTTTAGCAGGTGCGAGGCGGCCCGCTGAAAAATGAGATTTGCCGGCGAATTTTCTCGCGGCTTCCCCGTGTACCCCCCCCCCTCCTGCTGCTGCTTTAGTCCGCTTTTCCGAAACCGAACTTGACGCGAGCGCGCTGCATTTTTGAGACTCGAACGTCTGATGCTGGTAGATTGCGCTTTGAACCTTTGCCAAGTTTTCTTAAGATGCCGTTTGATGATTAAATTCGTTAGAATAATATTGTGCTTCCCTCGTTATCCTTGTACTCCCATTTCGACGTATATCTATGTTTTGATAATATTGAGAACGTTTGTTATGAATTTAGTGTATTATCAAATATACAAGAATAATAAACATTATTTATTAAAATGAGTTTAGTCCTCTCATAAAAGCGATGGCAAGACATTGCGAAGCTTTTAAAGGTGGAAATTGATTGATTAATTGTTAAATATATTATTTAATAACGTCAAAATTTAAAATGTATTGAAATAAAATGTTTAATATTTGAATTTGAATCATCTAAGAATTTTTTCTTTTGTTTAAAATCGGTTATTGAGATAAGTTATCTTATTTCTAATTTATTTTTTAACTTCAAAGAATATAAGATTATATCGTAGACTATTGGTGAAAATAGTAATATTTAAATTATTTGCAGAGAATATAAATTTAATAAAAGTGCACTTATGAATTAGAAAATATTTGTTAATATTTGACTATTTTTCTAAAATTTATTAAATAGGTTTAAAAAACTTAAGTTTTTTTCTGTAATAAAAATTCTCAAATAAATTTAATTTAAAAATAAATTAAAACATTTAAATAGTTCGTTCGTTTAAAAGTGTAGTTTAAAAAGAAACTTAACTGACTAAACTGACCTTAAAATTTTCAATTGCTTCATTTCACGCTAAATTAAATGAAAAACTAACTTTCGACCCGGATTGTATCAGGACAATCACCTTAAATCGAGGCTTCCCCGCCACCACCCTTCCTCTCTCTCTCTCCTCTCTCTTTCCATCTATCACTCCAGCAGCCGCATGAGTCCGTCTCTCTCGAGCTTTTCCTCCCCGCCCGGGGTTCCGGGTTCGTTTTTTCCTCGCCTATATACACACGGGAACCCGGCGGCAGCCGCGCGCGCAAGCCTGGCTGCATTCTCCCTCCTCCCCGTCCCTCCCTCGCGAGCGAGACGGGATTACTCGTCGGCGCGTCCCTGAAAACTTGAGGTCGGGATGCCTCCGGGTCTGCGAAGGATCCCGGGGGATACCGAGGCGGCTGCCGCTCCCCTCCCCGGGGCTCGCGCGCGCCTACGCCCTCCCCTCGTCTACCCCCCCGGACGTCTCCGCGGAGGCCTCCTCTAACTTGCCGCGACGCGCGAGACCCGCGAGAGGCTGGCTGTCGGCCGGGGAAAAGGAGGAGTGACGTGAATTTTCCCGGCTCTTCCGCCGCTCCTCCCGCTCTCCTCCTTCTTTTTTTCCGGAATTCGAAATGACTCTTTCACTTTGAAGACCCGCGGGGAGTGGGCCCGGGCGAAAGAGAGGCGAGTTGATAATTCCTCGCGCCGGAGAAAGGAAGGAGCAGCAACGTTGAGCTAATATTCCGGCTCTTGTGGAAGTAGCGGGTAATTTGTTTTTTCTTCCCTCGGCCCCTTTTTCCTCTCTCCCGCCGCGGAGTCGAGTGTAATGTAACGCTCGGGATTCATTAAATTCGCGGTCAAGCGTCGGATTAAGTTGTTCACTTTTTTTTTTTTTGCTCTCGGCCCTTTTTTTCAATGCTGATGCGCGCGAATAAAGAGCGCCGGAATTTTGACAAAATATACGATCGTTTCAACGGTATTTCGGTGTCTGTGCGACTGTTATTTTTACGAGCGCCATCGAGAGCATACTTGACCCCGTGGAAATTAATTAAATATTTCAGAGCCGCATTTAAATTTTATAATTTCGATGAATGGCTGTAATATAATATAGTAAACGAAAGTAAATGTCGATACAATGAGAAAACGAGATTAATAAATTCAATGAAGTCGATTTTTGAATGAAAATGGGGCACTGATTTTTCTTTGTCCCGTTCACATTTAGTCTTCTTTTGGAACCACATATTTTTCGATATAATTTATCAGATACTTCGACTAAACGTTCTAAATGTCAATATCAATTTTATTTTCGTTGTTTCCCGATATTGGAAAATCTACCGATGATAACCATATCTGAATATGCATGCGTAATATACCCATCACAATGCAAAGTTTCTTTTAGACAATCATAATCATAATTCATTTTAGAAAGACCTTATATAGACTTATTAAAAAAAAAAATTTGTTAAAATTAAATATCTCGCAATAACCAATTTTTTCAAAAAGAAAAAGGAGAAAAATAAGTACAACCATTAGAAACGAAATGAATCGCAGACGAAAGATCTCTCAACCTCTCGACCGCAAAAAGGCGGCATCGACGCCCTCGGTTTCCCGGCGTCTCGAGCACCTCGTATATACGGCGGAAGGCGAGCCACCCAGGGCGGAAGATTTCATTTGCCGGGTACAAAAGCCGGGGCTACCGGCGCGAAAAAGGGAGGCCGCGAAATGGGATTGAGCGATCGCCGATGAGGCGGCATTCGGGAAATGCCCGCTGGTCCCGATGTGTGAGCGTCCGCGCGAGCCACCGGACGATTCCAGTCGCGCGCGCTCGATGCAACAAACGCACGCGATCGGAATGCGTTTGTGCTCCTCTTCCTCGGGGTTTTCTGTCCTTTTTATTAAATTATCCAGTCTTGTATTACTGCGATGTTTCCTTAGTTTCTCTCTAGGTAGCTTTCTTTTTTTTTTAATTTTATGTTGTTTTAAATGTTTAATATTAATTGTACTATGATTACTTTAAAATTTAAATTTGATTAACGTTAAAAATCATTCAGTTATCGAATGAGTGAATGGCTTATAAAGTAGAATAAGTGAACACGACGCGTATTCATATTTAGAGCTGTGTAAGTAGACTCGAAATACTATGATAAATTGCGAAGTAAATTTAAAAAATTTAGGCTGTTTACTAAAGATAATTTTATATAATTAATTAAATTTTTAAATATACTTTAGTGTAATAGAAATCAATACTTAAATTTTTCTAAGAACATCCTAAGACTACTGCTCCTTGGGAATTTCCTTATACAACTGTACCTATATATAGTTTCTTTTATTAGCTCAGATAAATTATAGTTAAAATTGGACTTCAAATCCATAATCATGAAAATAAACATTTCAGTTTCATCCCCCTCGTTTCTGCCCTCCTCTCATGGTCATCCATTACGTAACACCGCGGTATTCTACACTACACCTTCATCGACGAAAAATCGAGCGTACCGCCGCTTTTGCGGCTTTTCTCCCGTGTCCCGGCAAATGAGTTCGGTGTCATCTTTTTTGCAGCGTACCCGCACGCGCGCGCGGCATCGGGTTTCACGGCAGCGGCTTTCTCTTGCCCGAGAGATCGCGCGAGCACCTATATGCACGCGGCGCACACACAGCAGCGGCAGGCCACTCGCCGGAGGTGCTAAAAGGCCGATTTATCCGTTCCCGGCGAAAGCCGACGAGTGGGCGAGAGAGCGAAAATCAGGGTGTCTCCCGGCCCCCGGTAAATTAATCAGAGCGGCCCCCGCGCCAAATTACAAAGCAATCGAGGGCTCTCCGTCCCTCCCGGGGGCAAACAAAGGAGGCGACCGCAAGACGCGCGAGGAAAAAGGCGGAGGCCGGCGCGGTTACCATGGGAAAATTCAAACGCGCGTGGACCGCGCGCGCAGCGGCCCCTCGGGAGAGATCGATCGCCGCTTGGCCTTCGCGAGGAGAGGTGCACGCACCGGTGACGCGCCTGCGTCTCCGCGGGCTCGAGGACCGTGAAAGTCGCCGAAGGACCGTATACGCCCGGGCTATAACGGAGCCGGCCGCGCGTATAATAGCGACGGTTATGAGGGAAGCGGGCAAGGTGTCGCGGGGAGATCGACGCCACGCCCGAGTGTTTTCGCGAGAGCCGCGGTGATTGACGAGCGGATAGGCGCATTTTTATGCGGGGAGTCGCGCGTGAAAAATGCGCCACGGTCGTTTTATCGGCTCGTCGAAATGATGATCCCAGTCGGATTTATAGTTTTATTGTTCGAGGGAGAGGCGCGAGCCCTGAAAATTTGTCAGATTAATATCCGCGAGTTCCCATATTACCCCCTTGTTTATGTAGGCGATACAATGGAAAAAAAAATGGTGTTAACGTATTAGGGACACTAGATTAGCGTAATTGGAGTGCGGAGTCTCTTCTCAGGGTAAAAAGGTAACAATTAGTCGCAACTTATCAGAATTACATTGTGATATCGTGAAAGGCCTTTAAAGTAACGCTTGTGTACAATTTTTCATGCTTAATCATACCCTAACGATCAAATTTATTTTCATATCCACTTTAATCGGGGGGATGAAGAGCTGCTCTTGTAAGTGGTGGAAACATGAGTTATGACTATCTCGCGATCTCGACACGATAATCTGTTTCCGCGTTGTAAACGTTGTAATTATGCAAAGATTAAATTACACCAGTGCACGATAACAACGATAAGTAAATGGAAAAAAATTAGGTTTGCAATTATAAATTTGAAATCAACTTTTTTGATGATAGGCGTACATTACCGGAAATCGCCTGTTAAGCGGCTAATTTCTAAATTGCTCATTATAAATAAGTGAATAGTATAAAAAAAATGCAATTTCATGGATCAGTCGATTTTCAGCGGGTAATAGAAATATTTAATTTCAAATTGAATTAAGATATACAAATGTCTTATTCATTTCTAAAATACAATATCAAAACTGCGTTATTGTAATCTTTTACTGTACCTCATTGAAAAAGTACACTGATAAAAGTTCGATAAATACCCTCAATATAGTAAAAGAAGAATGGATGCCGAACTCGATAAACTGAAAAGCAAATAATCATATCGAAAAATCGCTCGAACATTCCGCCGAATGATCACATTTTTCCCCTCGTCTGGCTGGAGAACTCAAGCCATCGTCCCGCGCCTAAGTCGTGGCGAGGGGTGGGCGAACGTCTCACCCCTACCCTTGACCTCGCGTATGCGTCTCGTATTAAGTCTTGATTCGCCGACAAAAGGGGAGGAGGCCGGTGTCTGGATTTTTCGCGGCGACGAAATTAGAGGCCGCGCACAAACACACGTGCGCGCAAGCCGGAAGGGAACGGCTCCACCCGCGCGATGAATAAGGAACGAGGGTAGGAGTCTGCCGCCGCCAGGATAAGAAGGCGAAAAAATAAGAGCCCGGCCGAGGGGAGGAGGCGAAAAAAGGCCGCGGCGTGGGTGGGGTGCGCGCCGCGCGAGGGGCAAGGACCGGGGGGCTAGGAGAGCGCGAGAGTCTGAAGACGAGGTGGAGCGAGGGGGGCGTCGACCGCGCCCGGGTCGGCCCGACGGGATTTTCCTGAAAAAGCCCCGAGGAAGTTACGTGCGCCCGCGGGCTCTAGTACCTCTATACACCGGCAGCGCCTGCTGCTGCCTAGCCGTCGATCTCGGCGGAGCCGTCGCTCGGGGTCACGGGCGATTCAATTGCAGCGCGCTAATTATCGCGACGAGCCCCGCGGGGGTGGAGAGTGGGGTCGCGGACGGCGGGAGAGGCGAGAAAAAAGATGAGAGAGACGCGAGGGGGCGCGAATACACCGCGATGGAATATCATTAGCGGAAGGGGGTGGATAGGATAAGGGAATCGCGGTCTACGCGCGAAGGCATTAGAAGGTAAATTGGCGGCGTATGAAGTGGGAGAAAAACAAAGGGAATTTAATTGGTCCGCGCCGAAGACCTAATTTTTTCGCTCCACATCGAAAGTGTCTTCTTCTTTTTTTCGCTCGATAATTCGCTCCGCTCGCTTTGCGTCTCATCCGCGAGATTAGATCATTTTAATCCGGAAAACCAATTTAACTCTTGTAATTCGGCATTTTCCGTTAAACTCCTCGACCCATTTGCGTAAGCTGCGCGAATCGAAGGAAAAAGAAAAGAAAGCAGCATCCAAAAGTTTAACAAACTCGTCAAGCATCGGGCGCGGAAAAAGTCGAGCTGAACTTTGCCCCGGTGAAAGGTCAAAAAGGCTACAATACAGCTGAAAGCACAATTGAACGGACGATTTAACCAGCTTTCACTGTCAAATTAAATATTAAACAATAAACTACGTAATCGCGCTCCGTAAGGGCGAAAGTAAAAGCCCGGGGGAGGGGGGTGCGGGGGTGCGTCGGAAGCGAGAGGTCGAGCGTCGCTTAAAAAGGGGTGAGACAAAGAGAGCGAGATGTACGCGTCGGCGGGGAGGTGGCACCCGGGGGGCTTGAACGGAGGGTGGGGGGTGGCGGAGAGATGACGTATAGAGCGAGCGCACCGCGGAGGTCGTCGATACTACGCGGAGGTTGGGGTAGGCTCTCGCCGGCTCTGTCTCCCTCCGACTCTGCACCCGTCTCTCTCGCGCTCGCCCGACCCCCGTGCGAAACCCCCCCCCCTCTCGCCCGGCGCGCCGAGGTCTTTTGCCTCGGCTCCGGCCGATCGATGCCAGACAGTCCTGTTCGCACGACCGAATCCCGCCGAATGCGCACCCTTTTACCTCGCGCGTGTGTATATATACATACACGCGTCGTGCCGCGGGGGGTGGATGGGGGGGGGGGGTCAGGGTACGTCCGCAACCTTCCTCTTCTCTCTCCCTTTCTTTCTCTTTTTTTTCGCCGTCGTTTACGCTTTTTTGTCGGTCGCGCGCACACGGGTTTTTTCGCGCCGCGCGAGGGGCCCAATTACGCGGACGGGCATCGACGCGTCTCGTATAAATATGCAGGAGCGGCGCGCGGGTGAGGGAGGTGGCCGCCCGGAACCACCGCGACACGGCGAAATTGCGAGCGAGCGCGCCGTAATCGCCGCGAGGAGCGTAATTACCGATGGTTCGCGCTTTTCGCGCGCCGCGTGGGAGGGAGAGAGGAAACGCGCTCGTCTAATTGGATTTCGTTTGTCTCGCGGCGCCTCCGTCTCTGCACCTGTCTCCGTCCGTTTCTCTCGCTCGCGCGGCCGGAGGCTCGTTAAGAATCTCTTCGGCGGCACGCGCGATTCTTTTCGCGCGGGAGATATGGCAGGCGCGCCTAATGGCTCGCCGTTATTAGCCGCGATTAATTTTTGGAGGACGTGGCGGATTAACGAGGGAACTTCTCATGGTTAAAAAACAATTAACTACACGACGTGTCGGATGTTACTTTGTGCAGCTTTATGGAAACGAGCTTTTAGATTTATGACTTACTTGCTTGTTTAAAATGTTAAATGTAAATTTTCAATTTTATTTTATTTTATCAAAGGAAAGAAGCATTTGAGTGAAACTATTTAATAGTCGTACGTGTTTAATTTACTTAATTATTGTGCCGTAAAATTTATTTAGTGATAAGTGTTGAATTGGAAATTAACTTTTTTCAATTGTTGAGTTTTAAGCAATTGCGCCGCAAAGATCAAGTTTTATCCGTGAAAGAGATGGTTTACAAGACCACGAAAGTTGCCCCAAGAGAGTTTCGTAACGGGGAAGTACCCTCGGCAAAAAAGGCGATCGACCCCCGCAAGAATTCCTCTTCAGTTTTTTACGCGTTAGAGAGCATTTCTCTTATCATTTTATTATATTTCTTTTCTAAAAAAGGAAGCTCGTTCGTTATTGATTTTTATCTAAATTCAATTTTTTGTATCTCTTCACCGCGGCGTGAAAATCTGCAATAATCTATTTTACATAAAAAAGCAATTCGAAAGAGTTTTATATGAGCACATTGATGTGAGATAAAAGTAAAAAATCTTCGTTCTTTATGAAAATTATGTAGAACGCAGTGATTGAGCATGGTATGCGTATCCATATAACAAAGTCCTCATTTTGACAATACTACACATATCTACTAATACTATGTACAATTACATAGAATAAGTAATATTCAATTACCAAATTTAATTAAATGTATTGCAATTGGTTTTACTTTAATGTTGAATTCTACTGTTACGATTATGTATTTCTATCAAAGAAATTTTAATGAGTTCATACTCAAGTGAAAATTTCAGTACGAAAAATGTGGTTTTTATTTGCCGTACTCATTGAAAATTAATTTCCTTTTAATGAAGCATTTAGTAATTAAATATTAATGTTCCATTCTACACCGCAGACTTGTTTTACCCCGCTCCACCTCCACAGCCACCTTTAAAAAAAAAATCCTAAAACTATAGATAAAAGAAAATTCTTACGAAATCCTCAGCCGACCCCCGAATCCCGTACACCAACGGAAAAAGCCGCGGCAGTCGCACCTCGCCTTTTTCGCGAAGGTCGCGTCCAGTCCAGTACCGTACACAGCCGGCTAGTCCGCGGCGTGCCTCGGCGATCGATCGCCGATTCGCGGAAGCCGCTGCACTCGTGGGTGCGCGCGCGGCGCGGCTTCCCGGAAGCCGGCCCCTCGGCTCGCGCACCCCCGCACCCCGGCGATAATAACAGCGTGTCCACGGGCGCGATCTCGCGCCTCGATTGCGCCCGGTGCAATATCGCGCGCCGGCTGCGCGCCCGCTCGACACCTTTTCAAAGGCGGGCGCACGCCGCGCGCCTTGGCTGCAGCGACGCAGGGCGCCCAGCCCGGGATATCGCAAGCCTCCGCGGGCCGTTATTGCGCGGGAGTATGATGGAGTGCGCGGAGATTGGCGGCAACGTTCGCGGATCTATTTTTTTTTTTTTTTTTTCGCACGAATTGAAATTGTTCTGGTACACTTGTGGGGGTGTCTTGGTTTTTGAGAAAGGTGCGAGCAGTAAGTTTCTAAAAAGAAAACCGTGATTTTTTTTCATGATTT
Source organism: Eurytoma californica (assembly GCA_035586675.1). Classification (NCBI taxonomy): domain Eukaryota; kingdom Metazoa; phylum Arthropoda; class Insecta; order Hymenoptera; family Eurytomidae; genus Eurytoma; species Eurytoma californica. Next base: position 3,671 of record JAXIUT010028361.1, on the reverse strand, counting down.
AATTAATTTGTACGTTCGAAATGTTGATGCTGATGAATTCATCAGTCGCATCTTGAACATTAATAATTATATGGAATCATGAAATAATTAGTTTTCTTTTTTAAAGTTTCAAATTTGCCGCGCACATTTTTAAGCTCCTTACTAAATCTAATTAACCATCTAAACATACCCTTATAGTTTCTAGTGAGGATAAAAGTTTAAATTTTAAAAATTTGTTTCTTTATAATAAATTGTACAAAGGAACAAATGCTACAATTAATGTAGTTTAAAAATTAATCAAGCAACTTTGGGTTTGCAAACAAAATTCTTGTAATCTGTATTTTATTATTTCTAAAGTAAAATGATAAGAATATCCTTGAAGCGACTGATAAATCGATTATTTGCTCTCCACCCTATCATTTCAGATTCTCTCGGTCCCCTCTCAATTCACCCAGGCAGCGCTTAAGATAGTCGCCCAGAAAGATAATCAAAATATCTCCGTATCCTTCATACCTGTCCGCGAATATTTGCAGTCTCAGATTTGTAAAGGCGCCCAATGAATGACAATTGTTTTAGCCAAAGCGTTGTACAACGTATTTTCCAAAATTAGAGTATTACGATATGTCTTTTCCAAAATTAGAGTATTAGGATATGTATTTTCCAAAATTAGAGTATTACGATACGTATCGAAGGAGAATCCTTCCTTAAATTAGTATAACGATTGCGTAATAAGTAATTACAAGGGATCCAGCAAAAATCCTTTCTGTTTTAAAAATAGCACTCGAGTCATTGAAACATTCAGGAGGCTCATCATAATCTCATCTTTCAATATAACTTTCTATCCGATTAATCAGGCGCGGCAAGGAGGAAATAAATAATTCCCCAATTATTTTATTCCGTCGTTAGCATTAATAGGATGAAAATATTTTCTCTGCCAGATATCGATTCGATTAAGCCCTCCTAACTCGATCCACTGATTTCCAATCAATCAAGTAAGCTCTAAAATTACCGGCTCCCAGCGGAATTTCTCGATTAATGGGGGAATAACGCCGCCGCCGACGCCCAGATACTGCCCCAATTCCAGGGCCGAGGAGCCGCCCCAACGGAACGAACCGGGGAAAAAAAGCGTCCGATCGCCGGTGCAAAATCGAGTCGCGCGTAGGCGTACACACTGTCTCGCCTATAGAGTCATCGTTCCCATCTCTCCTCTCCCTCTCTCTCTTATCTCTTCCCCTCTCGCCTGCGCCGGGCGCGTCGTGGAATCCGGCGAGTCTCGCTCGCATGAACTTAGCGCACACCTTGTACGCCGCGCGAGTCCGCGCAGGGGGAAGGCTTTGTTCAGCATAAAGAAAGTGGCGGAGGAGGAAACTCGGTGCATCTAAATATAGAAGTGACCGTCGCAAGCGCGCGCGCGAGGTGCCTATGCAGCCGGCCGGCCTTTAAGCGGCCTGCACAACGTCGGAGACTCTCTCTCTCTCACTCTCTCGGCTCTCCTCGGCTCTGCGGCCGGCCAGGCGAGGTCAACGATAAAAGAGCCTCAATCGACGCGACGCTGCGCCGACACGTGCATCGGAGAAGCCGAGCACTCCTTTTTTTCTCTTTCTCGCTCTATCTATCTCCTTCTTTCTCTCTCTCTCTCTTTCTCTCCACTGCACTCGTTGCTCCTCTTTTTTTTTCTCGCTCGCAGCGAAGATGCGCGAGCGGACGTCTGGCTCGCACGGGCGCACTGGGTTTCGTATCGAGAAAGCTCTTTTCGCGCTGCGCTTTTTCCCTTCCGTGGATTGGCTCTTGCGATGTTACATTTTTTTTTGCCCTCGACGTCGCCGTTTGACTTCCGATGTTAGGGTAAATTGAAGGAAGCAACGGTTGGCGCAGCTCGGGTCGAGTTTATCTTCGTTTATTTTTTTTTTTTTTTTTTCTACTCGACTTTTTGGAATTGATAACCTTTTTGCTGACTTTCAGAGGTCGATTATCGAGTTTGGAAAGGTTACTGGAAATAACTTTTGAATCAAATTATCAGCTTTCCAATATTTGTAATATTCGAGTACCTAATAAATTGCCTCAAGGTGCTGCAGGGTCTCTCGATATCTACATATTTCATAATTACAACTGCAAGTAGTTTATTAATCATCCCTGATTTCTCTCTTAATGCGAAAGAATGAAAAATTCGAAAAATCACTCGATTAAAAGATCGATTGACTCAGTTTTCACGCGAATAGAATGCTTTACTAACACTTTCACGTTATAGGCGTAAACACATGCAAATTTAATAAAAAAACGATACAAGAAGCAAGAAAAATTGTTTAATCGTAATTTTAACGAAGATCATCCCGTATACACTCGAGATAAGAGATAAATATTTTCAAAAGAGGAATGGCACACAAGCCGATTAATTTTGGCGCTCGTCCGGCTTTCGCGCGGTATCCAAAGCGACAATGACGAGGCTCGGGCCTATTCTGCTCGCTAATTCGAATTGCGGCCGACTCGGCTCCTCTCTCGGCCTCGAGCCGGGGCGTAATTTCATTCGCAAGCGCGGGCACAAGTCGGAGCACCGCGCGCCGAATCGAATCCGCCGAAAATCACCTCTTTTCGACCCCTCCCCCCCCCCCTCCCTCCCCCTGTCGTCGCTCCAATCTCGCGTGCACGTCACTGGGGAAATCCGCCGGGGACGCGGCCGCGGCAGTTACTTGGCTTTGAGAGCGTAACGGACTCTTTTTTTTCTGCGTTCGCCACGCGATTCATTTGTATTCGCGACCGGATTTTTTTCTCCCGTCTCTCGGTCCAGATGCTAGGCGATAATTTTTTTTTTTTTTTTTTATATCTCGCGCGATCTTGTCCCGGGAACTTTGTTTCTTTTCGAACGGTCCTGGTTTTTTTTTTGTTCTTTCTTTTATTAATTTGGAGTGGGATTTCGATCCGATTGGTCAAATTAACGAGGAGACCGTGTCGTCGGGAGAAATTGCCACGCGTGCTCGGTTGAGCGTAAAAGTCCTTTTTACGTCGCTGGATCGTTATTGGAGTAATTTCATTTGGATGGGACTGAAGGTGTACTTCTTGTGAGGTTGCATCTCTATTCGATTATGGGCTGGAATTCTATTACGAGCTTGCATCAGTTTAAAGGAATATGAAATTTTGGAGGAATATGAATTCGCAATGTTGGAGATTTTGGCGTTCTTAAATATAGCATTTTGAATGATAAAAACTGATAACAGTCTTAAAAAAGAATTTTATTTTTATTTCTTTAAAGGACTCAAAATCGAATGGGTTTAATTATGTATCAGTAGAAAGCGTCCGATTTAGTAACAGGTATATGTCAATGTTATTTTGAATTATTTATTAACTATTGTAAAATCCGAAAATGAAAAAAATGTTATTTGAAACCATTAAAATCAATCTTTGAACCTACTAAAAATAGCCCTGATAGAAATCAGATATGTCAAAATAATAAATGACTAGTAATATATCCAGTTTATTTTTATATTTTTACGAAACAATTTTTCTTACATTAACTAATTTAATTAGCATTCGATACTTCATTAGCGTATAAAGTAGAATTTTAATAAAATGTAAACTACTGAAGTACGAATAGTCACTTTGCAATTCGTTTAAACTCGCTTAATTAAATGATAAATGCAATCTATTAATTTATTTACACTACTTTTCTCTCACTTAGTATGTAATCACACTGCCAG
>JAXIUT010028350.1:5328-15671 GCA_035586675.1 Eurytoma californica | reverse complement strand
CCTGTGGGTGGGATCAGGATTTAGTGTTTGATTAAAAGTCTTTGTTGTCTTTTCAATTTTTAACTAAAATGGGTTAAGAAAATGATTTTTCGATTTTTAGGTAAAAGTAATAGCAATTTAGGAAAGTATACGTACATATAAAATGGAACCGCTTACACTTCGTGTGAAGTGGTTTTGAAAAACTATAATAATAATAAATTAATTTTGCGTTTTTCAATGATTACACTTAGAGTTTTTCAAAATGTTTCTTGTACATACAGTTTTTACTATTTGATTTAAACCAAGTATATTCGATTCCATTTCGTATGTAAAATAAAACTTGGTACTATTTTTTCAATTCTCAACCATAATTTTATTTAAAAAAAAAAAAAAGAAAATCGATTTTAATGTTATTTTTAAGTGTTTTTTAATCGGATTCTTTTAACTTTTTCTCTGAGTAAAACATGAATTTTAAATTATTTTCACTATAATTATATTCACTTTTACTTATCTTATAAATTTCATTTTATGAATTTAAAGGGAGATGGAATAATTCATTTTAGGTTATTGGATCAAAAAGAAAATTTAGTAATTCTTTTATATACTTATTTTACATCTCTTTTTGCGATAAAAACTTTATAGTTAAATTAAGTTATTTAATTTTTTTACGTATTAAATAAACTCACCAGATTTTCTATAAGACCTTTTCTACTTTGCCGAAGTTTTTTCAAGTATCCAAACACGTCGAACGCGTCTTCCTCTTCCGCTAGTTCCAAGTTTGCGTCGATTGCCATGAAAACTCCTGATCTTCCACCTCCGTCACTGTTTTATACAAAATTTTATATTTTTACAAGAATATTTCATGTGCAATGCTACAATTAAGAATAAATACACTCCGTTTTAAAAAGGGAGTAAGCCTGCTCTTTTTTTAAATAAACTACAATGTTTATATCTCTATAAAACATTACTACATTACTGAAATCAATGAATACAAAAAACTGCTTTGGTAGAAGTAGAAATTTAAATTATATCAATTTTAAATATGATTGCAAATTTTTATAATTATCGAGTTTAATTTTGAGAATAATCTTATTGAGGACCCTCTTGTATATGTCTAAATATTCGCTATTTTTAAGAACAAATATTTTTCATATAACATTCATTTGATTACTAAATGCCAAATCATTAACATTAAAATATTTTGATATTTCAGAGCAGTAATGATCGAATATACCCATTGGAATATGAAATCTATATGCTAAATGTCTGAATTTATGCTGCACTGCCAACCTTATTTAATGCATAATCAAGCTGTGGTGCTCAAATTACTGAAGCGTAAGTAGCAATCATTAAGACTAAACCTATATCTAAAATAATTACAATAGATATGAATATACAAATTTTTATTTTTGATATACCCCCCATATAAAACCTAATATTAAGATAATTTTCAATAAAACAATAAGAACCTTTTCATTAATGAGCAGTGGATTAGGGAAACTCTCTAAAGTTGAATTAGGGAAATGTGGAATATTCTCTATTAATCATCGATTGGAAATGGAAAACATTTCACTAAATTTTAGTGCATTTTATTAATTTATAGAAATTTCAATAATTCAACTTTAGAGGGTTAATTTCTGCTATAAGAAATATCAATACAAAGTTAAAAAAGAAGTTTGAAGATTTTAAATAAATTTTGCGATATCGAATACTCACTTGCAATGTACGATCATCGGTCCGGCTTCGCTCTTCAAAGTCGACCCCACCACCGCTCGGACGCGCCTCCGGAATTCCAGCACGGCGTTGCCGAAGGGGCAAGTGTGCGAGTGCCACTCCGTGTAATGAAACTGAAGTATCGTCCGCTCCTCCGTGACTTCCTGCAAATCGAACGAGCCGAGCGTGGCATAAGACCGAACCGCAGGGGTTGAGAGCGCGATATGCAATTGTCCCGGATGAGCCGGCGGCACGCGAGCGCGCCAAGTGGAGCCGTCGAAACGAAACGCGAGCCCTCGCTCATCTTTGCCGGTTCGCGTTACCGACGTCGCGGTACTTTGCTGATTGAATTAGAGTAGACGGAACGACGTTGCGCGCCGTTATTTCCCCATTTGGAATGAAGCGCCTTTTGCGATTGCAGTGGAATTTTTTAAGCAAGGTTTTTATTTAAGGTTGTTTTTTTTTCAAATGATAAAAATAATATATTTAAGATTATACTTTTAATGATATGGAATTTGTGAGGAGGATAGTGAAATATATCTGGGAGGAAGTGTGACGTATATTTTTCTAATTCTGTGATTAAAAATATTCTGTAAGGAGAGAGTAACTTTTTAATTTTACATAAATGTATTCAAGTTTTTTGTGTATGAAAGGATTTTTCAAAAATTAGTATTTACTGAAAAAGAAGATGACGTTTAAAGACGTATTTTCTAAAAAATAAATCGCAAAACTTTGGATCAAATTTTGAAGCAGGCTTCTAATGTGTACTTCTAAAAATTAAACAAATAGAGTAATCAAATAATTTCTTAAAACATTTTAAAATTAATTAAACTTTTTACATTTTTTTAGTTCTACTGTCTAAATATATAAGTGAAATGAAAATGCCTACAGACACCCTTGACAAATAAAAAGCAACCTATGAAACTGATCATATATATGTTCACGGAACATCGTGACATTTGATTACAATCACTACAAGAATAAATTTTAAACAATTAAATTGTAATTAAATAATTGGACAAGAGAAACCTTCTTCTGATGCCTAACCACCATGTCTTAAGTTGACATATATAAAATTAAGATAGCCGACCCGTTAATGGTAGAGATATCCCAGAGTCCACCCGGTGGTAAAGAAGTAAATGACTCGAACTTCCGTTGATTTTTAAGATTTACGAAAAGGCTATTAAAATGTCTAGTGACACAAAAATTAATTTATCATTCATTATTTCAAAATAATTGCACACAACTCCAGCTGTATTTAAATTATATTCATTTTCAGTAATATTTTCAGAATATTTAAATTTGCCATTTGAGATACAGCTTGCTGCCCGAAAACTTAAAATAAAGAAAATCTAATTATCAACTACTGATGATTGCAGCGGTTTATTAAGTAGATTTCTTGTAATCGGAAGTAATTATTTATCCGTGACAAATAGCTACAAGAAACCCATAAAGCTGATAACATGAAGAATATATGCAAAACAGAGAATTTTATCCACTTTCTATTTTCAAAGTCATTTATACATTAAATTATTGAAAAAATTATTTTGTGCAATTAATACGAATGAATGTTGAATCAATTTTGATTAAGTTATTTGTTTTAATACCTCGAGTTATACGAAATCAAAATTACGTAATTACTTCTGTTTAGCAGAAATTAACATAGTTTTGGAAAATGACTAGATATTCACTTATTCATATTTAGATTTACAAGACAACAATAATTTCTTTTCATCATTCAAATTGTACGTTACGAAATCAAAATTACGTAATTAATTCAGTTTAGCGTTAATTACCAGTCGCTTACAGAAGACCCACCAGATATTTTGCTTTGAATTTCAACGAAGCAACCAAGTAATTTGAAAACGCGCCGACGGGGAGACACGAAACAAAAGGAGGGTTCCTTAATAAAGCGGCTCGTCAGCTGCAGCGCCTAATTCATCGGAGGGAAACTTTATTGTCCCGTAGCAGCTTCGATAGGCACTCGTGGAAATGCGCAGCCATGGCGCGCGGAACTTCTCGGCGTCCTCGAGAAATTATTTATTTTCCCGACGCGCGCATAAGTTCCCGCCCCGGCCTCGCAACTTCGAAATTTCATCGCGCCCCCGGCAACATCTGCATCCGCCCGACGGACAACACTTAGGACTAATTCTTCGGACCCGGGAACTCGTCCGGCCTTTTGTTTTGATCACCGAACTTTTTTTCTTCGTTTTCGCGCCTCTTTGGGAAAGAAACAGCGAAATTCGTATCGGTCGGGGGAGGAGAAAATTTCGTTTGGGACGGAATGCGGGGGAGGCGTGGGCGCAGGTCTTATACTCACGTCTTTGTCGTCCTTTTTGTACAGCCTTATCGTTCGTATGTGAAAATTCGCGAGCTCCTCCTCTTTGAGCACGGACACGTTGATACCGCCGTACTCCTCGTCTTTGTCCTTACTGGCAGGCCAATATTGCATGCACATCACCTGAAAATAAATTTTTATTTGAATGACGCAATATTACAAAATTGTCGATGTCATGATTAACTGTATTAATTGTTATGGAATTTCTTATGTTAAGTGGGTCTAAACATGAAAAATTTGTTTGAATTTCATTGAATCTGTCTGATATAATAATGAAAACAATTGACATAGATTTTTTCTTTTTTCAATTTAATGATTATTAGCAAATAAATTAAACTTCGAAATTTCGTATGAGGTCGCAATTGTTCACTATGCTGCTCCGTGATGAAGTAACTGTTGCAGTCAATTTAATATTACTGTACCTATCTTTATTAATAAACTTTAAATTGAAAAATATTTTTTAATATTCTATCTGACAGATTTAGTGGATTTTCCATGCAAAGCTTTTAGTAAATCATATAATGCGTTTTCATATTTTAACCAATTTTACTAATTTAAAAGTTAGTACTTTTAAAGTGTAATAATATGGAATAAAATACAATATTTAACAATAAAAAATGTATACAAAAGAAATAGAAAATTAAAAAAATTGTAAAATTAATAAAAAATTAATAGTTAGAGAATGCAGAGAAGTTTCAAATTTTTAAGTAATTTTCAATATAACTTTTCAATATAGGATTAATTTTAAAGATAATATTTCGTATGATTTCAAACAATGTCAAAACAAACTCTTAATCTTTAGAGGTAACGATTTTATTATTGGAAATAATAACTTTCATTTGATTTATCTTTTTAATGTTCATCATCAATATTTAATATTAAAATGTTTCAATGTTTTCGTCATATCCACATGCATACATAATAAAATAAAATTGTATTTTCAATGGCAAAGTGTCAAAGAGCTTTTCAAAAACCAAAATAAAACTGAATTTTTTACAACCATGTATGAATGAACATAAAAAATATATCTAATTATATAAAAGTGTTTATTTGCAGTCATGTATAATTATTTAAATTTACATATACTTATCAAGTATGGGTGATGAATCACAGTTAGATTCATCAGAAAAAGTATACCTGAATATACAGATTGAAATCATGTATTTGTTTTATGCACGTTGAATTATGTATATTTTTCAGGTATATACGTGATTGTATAAAATTCATTTTATTTCAATTTAATGTTTTCTAACCGCAATAACTGGTCAATACCAATTACCTGTACAAAAAAAGCTACCAAAAAAAAAAAAAAATTTGTGAATTATTTTACACGCAAAACCTCGCCCGCCGAAATAGTATTACGGGAACGGGCGAGCCGGTGGCGCATAATGAATTTCCCGGCAGTGGCCACCTGTGCGCGTCCTCTACCATCCGTTACGGCGGGGGTGGAGGGCTGGGTCCGGGAGTCACGGGCCACGGTGGAGGCGCTCGATTGCGCCTGCAACTCGGCGCAACTCGCCGCGGAGCAAAGGAGGCACGCCGTGCGCTGCGGTGGCGCATCGGGAACTTGCGGACCTCCCGTGCAATTTTGAACGTAATTTTGGACGCTCGAGTTGCGCGCGGTACCGCTGCGTTTATAAAGTGCCCGGCCGCCGTACGGCGGCTCCCGCGGCTTGTTTTCTGATTAGCCGAGTTGAATTGCGACTTGAGTTTCCAGACTCAGGTTTAAAATATATATATATATATATATAAACAAATACATACATATTTCTTTCCCTTTAAAGATATCTTACTTACACTGACAGAAAAGTCCAGGAGAGTTTCCTTAAATTGGAGGAAATTCTCCTTTTTCATTATCAGGTGTTTCTCCTACAAAAATAGGAAAACCTCCTACACGAAAAAGGAGAAACTCCTAAACGAAAAAGAAGGAACTCTAGAAACTTTAAAAAATGTATAAAACTAAATTCTTTTTTCTTAGAAATAGTAATTGATTTCAAAATCCTAATTTTACAATAAATTTCTATCTGGTAGAGAATAAAGTATGTTTTGTTGTTGAGGTATTAAGAATTAACTAACTTTATTAGCTTACGATTAGTTACTTTTAGCTAGTAGATATATAACATATATCGTTAAAATCGAGGTTAAAATACATTTATAGTAAATACGAAATATATACATGAATACTGTTTCAAAATAGAACAAAGCAGAACCGTAACCTAAAAAAATGTACTCTGCAAATTATCGATCGTAATTATAATTTTACTTATTTATCTCAGTAAACTATTGTTTAAGATTAGTAACTTTGAATAAACATTTAATTTAATTTATGATATTTTTTTATTAAACAAACAAATAAGCAGATTCTAGCCAGAATATGTTATTAAATCGAGACGTTTTTAGTGGAAATTTTAGTCAGATGGTTGGCTACAAGTTTAGCATATCTTAAAAAATTAGCTTATTCCTCGCTAGAGGATTCTTTATGTCTCTAACAGAGTATTAACTACACATTTCAATAAATCGATTATTACGATAACGAAAGTATAATTTGATTATAAAAAGTTAATTTCAAAGTCACTTATTTAAAAGTGAGTTGTGATTATGCGGAACGTCTAGCCTCTCGTATCGCCCCAGTTGAAAGGCAGTTTACGAGACGGATGAAACTTGAAAAACGTTGATCCCGATATCTTGACTCTGCCTCCCAATGAGGTTTAAAGCCGGGCTAAACTCGATAGTTCTTCTCTCGACCTACTCAATGATTACACTTATACTCCCGAGCAATCTCTTAAGCAAATGAATTTAAAACTTTCGAGTCCATTTTCTCATAAGATAATCTCAAAGTTAACTCCTCACTACGTGACATTAAAATTTCTTGAAGTATTTTCATAAATTACAAAAGTTACACGTAAAAATTACTTTGCTTAAAACTCGACTAAAATTTCATGAGTTATGAATAATTGTTATAATCTACCACATATTTTATGAGTAATTAATTTCAATCTATCTTTTTCGTGGACGTTTCATATTAAAAATTTATTTAAAAAATATTTCTGGAATAATTTTATGGAGCATAATAATTTACTATAAGATTTTTTTTTACAAGATCGCATGTACTATTTAAATATTTTTTCAATTAAAAACGTCTATTGACGACATTTATGATATTAATTGTTGAATTTATTAACCATATTTTATTTAACAGGAATATTGACAATTTGCGTAGAGAAAAATATTGTTAGTTGACAAATTAACTTTTTCTGTATGAATAAATGTATTATTTAAATATTTTTTCCTCTATAAATATTTTATTTAATAGGATTGTTCTTTCTGAGTATTAAAACTTATTAAAAGTATCTTTTTTATATATTTATTAAAGATAGAATAAAAATATTGCAGTGATAATTATTGAATGATACTACCTTAAAATTAATAAAAGCCTTAATATTAATACACTGCATATATAGATTAAGTTTTTAGATAATATTCAGTTAAATCAATATTGAATTTCAATCGACTAAAAAGTAACTAAGTATTTACTATTATCAGAAATATTATCATTTTCATGCCTTTCGAGATCCTCATGCATCACGCGTGTACTCTCATATCACCATATCACATTTTAATAAGAAACATAACAACTAAACTTGTTATAAGAAAAAAATCAGTATCAAACTCCCACAACTCCAATATCAAATTGTGACAGACTCGTTTTAAAAGTTTGCCTTTAAAATTTAATACGCTTGGCGTCAATCGCGCAAATCCCCGCCACCCGAACGGGCATTTCGACAACTCAAATTACTCCGGCAAACAATTCGTCAAACGCCGAGCCCGCCTGTGTACATCGGGAGCGCCATCCGCGGTAAGCTCAGCGGGAAATCCAGATCAGCGCCCCGGCGCTCAAATTGGCAAAATGTCATCGCCGCGCGGCGCTCGCCCGTCAAACGGCGCCTCTCCGCCTCCCCCTCAGATCGAGGTTACGCCTATATACCTCGCGAATGGAATGCTCGGAAGTGGAAAAAAATTAAGTTTCCGTAGTTCGGTCGATTTTTCACGCGCGCTCGAATGGTCCGGGAAGTTGGTCAGTTTCTCGGCGAGAAGTGTAAAGTGTATATAGGTGTATATGTATGTATACGTACATTACGTTTCGTGAGTTCCGTATCTTACACTTCTGTCGGTGAGTAATTTCCACAAGCTTTGTTCTCCTTTTCACGGAGTAAGCGGAGGATTGACGAAACTTATGCGCGGGAGTTTTGAATAATTAAATGTCAATAACATTACTTGGAATAAATGGAGATTCGGGATGCTCTCGGTAACCGAGGGGAATAAATAGGCCGCCTCTTTACTTTGGTTACATCAAAGGTTAAATGCTTTGATGTTCGAGTACTATTAAAAATGTGAATTATTTACATTTAGAGAACTATGCCCGTTTGATCTTATTCTTAGAAAAAATTTTAAATAAAAATGTAAAATAAGTATCGTAAAAAGCTTTGAATTCAAACAAAATGTAGTAACAATATTGAATGGCTTTTTTTATTAATTTATAAACAGTAATGGATTTTTTACACAAACATGACTTATTTTTTCCATATTTATTACATATATTTCGAAGTATTTAGTTTAAATTTTGTTCTAAATGTTGAAAGATGCACTAAGGTCATGGCGTCTGACCAAACCTCGTCCTTTTCTACTTCTACTGGAAGTACGAGCGTATCAGAAGTCCGTATTAAGCATTTTATTGAATACCATAAGGTATGTTGTACGCGTAAACAAATGAAGGGACCCAACATTTTAGATTTAATTACTCAATAATTTTTGTTCTGAAAGTTGCATTATTATGTTAATTTCGTTAAATTTTACGATTAAAAATAATGTTTCAAACTTCGTACTTACTTTTTTACACAATTATTGAACGATATGAAAGAAGATCTATTATTTAAGCCTAGTTAAGCTAAAAAAGGTCAATTGGTTCCAAAGTTAATCGATAATTAAATACGAAGATCGGAAGTGCATTATAATTGGTGAAGAAAAGAAATGCACCAGATAAAATGCATTTTTAATATTTATCGTTAATTAACGATAACTTTAAAACGAATTTAAATATTTTAGCCTAAAAAGGCTTAAGTTAAATTATACATCTATGCTTGATTATAAGCTATTAAACAAAATTTTGGAGACTAAAATTTTGGCTTCCTTCATTTTTATACTGTGGAAAAACCTACAATTTCAATAAAATCCATTATACGGAATTCTGACACAGCTTCTTAACGACGCAAACAAAACGGGAATTCCCTACCGAAAAAAAAACGTCGTGGAAAACCACGGGCTAAAAACGAGCTTCGGCATTTTAGGCACCAATAAGGCGATCGATAGGGAACTTCGGCTTCACCACAGCATACCCCGCGCCGGCGACAAAGCGGCTATAAGCCGCGAAGATTACATCATCGCCGCAGCGCCTAAAAGCGGAGTGACGCAAAAAAAGGGAAGAGGCGGCGACGGGAGCGTGGGTCCAAAAGTTTCGCCGACCCCTCCCTCCCCGGCGAAATTGAGCGATCCCCCGGCTCCTCGCGGCCCGGCCAACGAACTGTCATTTATAGAATATAATAATAAAACGTAGCCGCGCGGACGGCTACGTCACGTGCCTAAAGTTCCGCGGGCTGGGGCAAGACTTCATAAAGTTGAGCGACGGAAAAGTGAGGGAGAGCCGAGGGATGCCTAAGTAACTAAGTTCGGCCTGAGTTTAGCGCAACTTACTTCGGGGACGACGGCGTGCGGCTGGTAAGGACACGTGTACCCCCCCCCCCCCCCTTCCGCTCCCCTACAGTCATCCGGTTCTCGCCTTCTATCGCGTTCAATCAAAACGAAATTACGCGCCGTGTCGAGTCACCCACGCAGCCGGATTTTTTTGCCCGGCTTCAACCGGCGAAAACGTAGCTCCGCAAGCTCGGGATATTCCTGGGGCTTGATATTCTGAAAACTGATTTCCTTTCTTGTCGGGTCACTTCTTTTTTTTTGTCATATTTGGTACTGCAAAGTTACTTTTTAAATGGGAGCTATGTGTACCGAGAAATGGAGGTTAGCAAAAAATACTATTTGTTTAGTGGCGGGGCAACCCACTTATGTAGTAACAATTTTTACTATACTAGTAGTAATTTTTACTACACTAAGTCTAAGTAAAAGCAATAGGAAATTTAGTATAAATTATTTAAGATGGGGGGTATACTGGAAAAGTATAAGAGAAAAGTTGCCATAAATTTTGGAAAAATTACCATTTTTATAGTAAAATTTTCCGAAACTGTATTAATTACTTCCTAAAGCT
>JAXIUT010028330.1:0-15687 GCA_035586675.1 Eurytoma californica | reverse complement strand
GATGATTTTATGCTCTTTAAAGTGCATTATTTGCGAAGTAATTTTACGGACAATGTTATTGAAAAAAAGCAAAAAACTGTTTTTTGAAAATGAAAAAATGACGATAAAAAAAAAATGAATAAACAAAATAAAAAAAAAAATCTTTGTCCACCCATTGTACAAAGAAAACAAAAAGAATGAGCCTTCATAGATTGAAATCCACCCTGTAGAAGCTGAGATATAGGTGTATACATACATACACACACACACACTCACACACATACATCCGCACGGACATTTTCCAAAAATACTGTATTTCGCTTCCAAACACCTCAAAAAACATTGATAATATGTTTTTACAAAAACTTCAAAAATCACTATTACAAAGCTTTCTCAAGGGTGAAGCAAAAAAAAATGCAGCGTATCCACCTATTATCCCGCAAACCCAACCCTCGTGGAAAAATCGCGCGGCAACGAATGCGGCTGAGAGGCGGAAGTCGAAGATAGAAAAAAAAGAAAGAAGAAGGGAAAGCGCAAGGCGAGTATCGCCGGCAGGCAGCACAAAGTGAATCTCCCGGGGCTCGATGGCGGCGCAGCCGCGGTGTGTTTTACCTTCGCAAATATCCCGGCTCGACGCGTCATTCGTCATTCGCCGGGCGGCGAATCGCTCGGCCCGGGGGCGCCCGCGGCCGCGCCCCGCACAGAAAGACCGGCTTTCCCGAGCGCCGCCGCAGAGAAAACTTGACTCCTCTCGGCGCGCCGAAAAAAAAGGAGGGGGTGGAAAAGGCTTTTCGGCTGCGGCGTCGAGGCGCGTAGCCCGGGGGTGGCGCGCGGCAATCGCGATCCGCTATCTCCTCCCCGTTTATTTGCACGGGCGCAGCGAAAAGACGCGGTGAGGAACGAGTTTTCCACCGGCTGCCGGCTGTTTCCCTCCGTCCCATTTCGTGGCGACCCCCCTGGCCCTACCCCCCCTCGCACGACGTAAAACGCGTCATTTGTCATAGGGTTTTTGCCCGGGACGACGAATTTTTACGCCGCGGCCGATATGGCCCCGACGGGCTTTTTTACCTCGGTGGGTGTTTGCGGATTCGCTGGTACTTTGCGAACGAGCGACGCGTTGTTTCACGGCTAAATGGGACGTGCGATTTGAAGTTTCCCGACAAGAGCTGGTTATTTTATCGTCAAGCGAATCGTTCGGGAATTCTTCTGAAATAATTGTAGCTGTTGAATTTGAAAAGTTTTAAATGGAATATTTTATATTAGAGTTTCTTATAGCAAATTAAATTAAGTTAAGATTTTTTTAAGTTTCTGACGAATATTATTGAGTTTTATCGAAAATTTGAGGGTATTGTAAAATGAATTATGCATTTTTAAGATTTTCCGAATTTCGATCGTACGTAATCATTTTTTGAATGTTTCAATAAAGTTTTCGAAGAAATCGACATAAAAGATTACGATTTTCCTTTTAAATCCATGCTAAAATTCGTATGTAAATTATGAAACTTCAGTAAAAATTACTGATTCATTAACTGCAAAACTGCATAACGAAATCATTTAATAGACGATCGTATCCATACAGGTATTTAATGATAAAAAGTGAAATGATTGTTTACAAAGAATTAAAAATTAAAACGAAAACCAATTTCAAAAAGCAACAATAAATTACATACATATTTCCAAAACTTAATTCATTTATAAAACATCAAGTGGAGAAAAACCTTTTCTCTTTATTTATTGCGGAATAAATTAATAAAATTAATTAATTTCAATAGCTTTAGCTTTAATGTTAAGATTAATAACGCTTTATTATATTATTGAAATTTCAACTTCTCTTTGGTTTTCATTAGCATATATACATATTATTTTATAATACATTATTATATAATTATAATATAAAAAAAATTATTATTTTTGAATAAGCTTCAATAAATACCGTTTATATAACTGTAATTATTAACGAGGTACTGTTAATAATTTTCACTCAAACGTATACCTTTTTTAATTTATTTACCAAAGGTATTCGCTCCATGGCAGTTAAAAAAATATTAAATCAATATTAATATCAATTCAGCGGCTGTTCGACGTTTTAACGAGTTCGCATTATTTTTACTTTCACGCACGCGATGCAAATTGAAAATCCGAACGGGGAGCTCATAAATAAACCGGGAGATGGTGCAGCGCTCCAGCCGCGCGGCATCAGTCTACACGGGGCTCTCACTTTAATCAGAGCAGCCCGTAGACGACGGAGGGTACGGCGCGAGCCGGGGTCGGGCGAGTTTCGGGCTCCAAGAAATTCGGCGGCCAAAGAAGCCTTCCGGAGAGTAAATTTCACTGTTTCTCTTTCCCTTAGTATTTACCCGGGTGAGCGGGGGGCGAAGCGCGAGAAGACGACGAGAGGCAAAGTGGAGCGCCCGCTCGCATCGGGGACAGTAGCGCGATGTTTGCGCGGTTTCCTCGTTTATCTTGCTCTCCTCGCGCGACGACGAAAATCACATTTAGCGCACGCGCCCTTACCACCTTCCCTTCAACCCCCAGCCAACCCACACCCCAGTCCGTGCGAGTAATCGATGTGCGTGCGCCACTTTCGTAGAGAATCGGAAGCTGGCTGCCAAGATTCGTTTTTGCCCAGTTTCTCTCTCTCTCTCACTCTTATTCTCTCTATCGCTCTCTCACTCTCATTCTCTCTCTATCTCTCTCTCACACTCATTCTCTATATAATCGCTCTCTCACTCTCATTATCTCTATCTCTCCCCCACTCTCATTCTGTTTATCTCTCACTCTTATTCTGTCTATTTCATTCGCTCACCCTTATTCTTTCTATTACTCTTATTATCCTTCTGTTACTCACTCCCACTCTCTCTCTCACTCTCTCTAACCCTCACTCTCTCATACTCTCTCTCATCCTCACTCTCTCACCCTCACTCTTTCAATTTCCTCCTCACACTCTCTCACCCTCACTCTTTCACTTTCCTCCTCTCACGCTCTCTCTCTCACCCTCACTCTCTCGCTTTCATCCTTCCACTCTTTCTCATTCTCTTTCACCTTCATTCTCTCTCTCTTTCTCTCTCTCTCACCCTCACTCTCTCATTTTCATCCTCCCACCTCTCTCTCTCTCTCTCACACTCACTCTCTCACTTTCATCCTCTCACTCTCTTACTCTGGCTTTGTATGTCCCTCGATCTCTCGTTTTTTCCTTCTATCTATTTACCTCTCTCTTCCTTTCGCTCTCCTCGATCCTTTTTGCCCTGGCGGTGGAACGTTTGTCTCTTGTGTACTTACGTCGAGTGCTTACGCGCGCTTCTCGAGGAATCGATCTTGGCTGCCGCTGGCTGAAAAACTTGATGGACGAGTAATCGAGATATCGACAGCCTTGTACACCCTCTCCCACCCCTCCCCCTTCATTCGTCTTTCTTTCGGCTCTCACAATGCGCGCTGGTTTACATTGACGGATTCGCTTTGAATGGCTGTCAAAATTCCCAGTGCCCGCTTTCTAAAGAGATGAATTAAGCCGTCGCTGCAGGATTGACTTTATGTACTCTTTCATTCTAGCCGAGTTTATTAAATTTACCGAGTTTATTTGACGTACAGGTTTTTTTAATTTCGGAAGAATGCGCAATTTAGTGACTGGTAGTCGAATGATGCAATGAATTTGTAAAAAAAAATAAATTCCGTGTCTATTTGTTCAAATTTTCGTTGGATTCACATTTTTGGAATATTTTTAATTAACAACAGCGATGATTTTCTGCTGGATTTTTACAATTTAAACGGCGAAGAATTAATCATTTTTATTTTAAATTTAATTTTATTAAAAAATATGGGTCGAAATGCGAAATTTATTTCGCTCGAAAAATATTTCAATTTGCGTTTTATTTTTCGTCCCGGCAGCGTTATCATTTGCGCGGAAAATTGGCGGAAAAATCAAGTCGGGCTCTGCGGCGAGATAACAAGAACACTTTGTGTAAGTAGATACGCGCCGCGTGTAGTCAGACGCGCGTCAGGATGTAGGGCGTGTGTATCGCTTACTCCTAAATTATACGCGTAAAGCTTGATGGATGGTGTTATCGGCGAGCTTGAATTTCAAATTATAAATAATAGATGTGCACTACAAATTCAAACTGCTTACCCCACCCGTCGTTCGGCAAACAAGTAGAATTACTGCGTTTATTATATGAAGCAAGCGACGGAAAATAAATTAAATAAAAAATGAATAAATGAGTAAATAAATAAGGAGGCGGCGTTACATCACTAGCGGAAGCGAGAAGACGCGTATTTTTAGCCGAATTCGAATTAAGCATCCTTCCGCTCGGCACGCGAGTGCCGCGCACAGGATCAAGTTACAGGGCGGGCAGCTCAATTACGAGAATGGGGCTGTGCTCCTCGCGAGGGACTCCGGGTCGCGTGCGCCCGGCGCGGCCTCCGGTTTCATAACAATAAACGCCGACTCGGTGAAACGCGTGGGCCGGGACGAGGCGCGGAGGGCGAATACGACCCATGGGCGTCGTGCCCGTGAGCGCGGAAAAAAAAAACATTTTCCTGCCGCGTGCCGGCCCGGCATTATGATAGATGGGACGAGCTTCCTGAAGTGCGAATTTCGCCCGGGCGCGGGGTTGGATGCGGGAGATTACGCGAGGAGGGAAACTCGAGGGGCCGCTCCTACTTTGGGGATATCTCGATACTTTGGAAGTTCAATGATATCTCGGCGAGATAATCGAGTGTACGTGAATTGGATCCCGGCCCTTCGACCCCTAAAGGCGGCTCGGGATGGCATCCCTTTCTCCTTCTCTTGCGGACCCGGAAAAACAATTATCATAATGTCGTATATATATTTCGCCATCGATTGCCGGCTTTGTCTCAATTACAGGCCTTACCAGCGCTAAATTCTTCATCTTGTTAATGAAAAAATCTGCTGGCTCGCCTTTTATTTTTTATTTTTATAGAGAAAGTCTTATATCGTTTTTTTTATATAATAGAAGCACATAATCAAGTTCAGAGTAAAAAGTACTTTTTGAAGAAGTCTGATTGACTTATTTAAATACGATTAAATTTCAAAGGTCTTTTTGAATTTGCAAGAATTATTATTGCTTTGTTTGGATTTTAAATAAATTTAAGTCATTTTAGTGAAACTAAAAAATGAAAATTTGTTGCCCTTTATTTTTACTTGAACACGTAGGATTGACTGTGAATTTTGCAGTCATATATCTATGAAGTATCGTGAAACCGCAGGATTTTGTTAATTATTTTAGTAAGTAAATCATGTCATTCTAAAGAAAACAAAAATAAGAAATTATTTTTAGTTTATTATTTATGTTAATATTTAAAAGTTTTTGATGTTTATTTTTATTTAAAACTTACTTTTACGTGATCTCTATGAGAAACATGCCAAAAGTTGGCAGCATTTACATTCTATTTAAATTTTTTTTATTTTTTATATGTATATTTTTTTTACTGTAAAAATTTTGCAGTCTTTGTTTCGAGTTGAAATACTACAGTGTGCACAATTTCCCGGAGTTGATGTGGAATAATGCTGGTAAATTACGGAAAATGTTAAACAATTATAAAGTAGCTGAGTAAACTTTCCTTAACAGGTTGTTAAATATTACATCCAGTCGTAGTCTGCGTATAGATTAAATGTTTACTTCAGCCACTCTATTCTGACTTGAGAAAAGTGTTCTTCAAGAACTGAGGAAAGTTCATGAAAAATTCAGCCAGTTTCTACGGTTTTAAGGTCAACTTTTCTCTCCTCGTAATTAATTCACTATTTAGTTCCTCGTATTCCTATTAAAATGTACCTTCTCCAATTCAGCTCTGCGCGCATCTTTATTCTTTTTTTTTTTTTTTTTCATTAAAAAGATATACTCTTCGGGGCTGCTTTATAGCTGCTCTGAATTGGACAATGTGAGTGCGATTAAAATAATGAAAGGAGTTGCGGAATAAATAGTAATAAAAAAGAGTGGAAGAGGAGCGCGAGTGAGCGCCGAGACCGACTGCAGAGGAGGATTAGACCGGGTCAGTGCCTTCAATGCGTCTGGATATCTTATTACTGCAACGTTGCCCATGACTTATTTTGTCTGACAATTGTGAGTGAAAGAAAATGAATTGACTTATTTCTTCGGCCGTGCGCCCCTGCGAAAAATAAATAACGAGATGGGAGTTCTGAATGTTTGCCAATTTTACATGCT
Source organism: Eurytoma californica (assembly GCA_035586675.1). NCBI lineage: Eukaryota > Metazoa > Arthropoda > Insecta > Hymenoptera > Eurytomidae > Eurytoma > Eurytoma californica. The sequence goes on along the minus strand of JAXIUT010028330.1, from coordinate 9,529 downwards.
CCGGATTCGCGACTCGCATAAATAAATTATCATAATTTTTTAAAATGCTGATCCCGTACTCATGAATACTTGAACTTATCTGAAAAAACTTGGCCTAGATATATCCTTTTTTAAAAGCTTCTTATTTTTATATTAATATATTCATTTCATTATTTTTTTTTGTAAAATTTGTTATAACTATAAGCAGATCTTGAAGAGTAGAGTGAAACTTATCTTATTAAAATTATTTGAAAAAATGTTGACCTAAATATATAATTCTTTAACAGCTTCTTATTTCAATATTAAGCCATTAATATATTCAAAAGTTAATTAATATATTCATTCTAGTAATTTTTTTTTTCTTTTTAATTTGTTATAACTAAAAGTAAATCTTGAAGAATAGAGTGGAATATTCTACTAAACATTTTACACCACTTTTAAGAAAATATGTTACTTAATCTTTTGATGAAACATTTGATAAAGTTTAGCTATTTTTTTATAATATTTTTTATGATTGGCTAATTATGCCAAAATAAATATTATTCCGTTTTAAAAATTCCTTTAACTTATTCGAAAAAATAATTAAAATCAGTGGATCCTCGTTCGAGCACAAAAACAGGACTGGCAAAAATCTTTCGGATGAATTAACATAACTTTCCGGAACGTCTCTTGAGACTGATTAGCAAGGGGCGAGGAAGATTCTCGTTAAAAATAATCCAATTAGCAGGCGGAGGAGGCGAGGTGGGCGGGGGGTGGACATACTCGCTCAATTAAACGGGTTAGTATGCAAGAAATCCGTAAAATCCATTTGGGCGCGACAATAATTAAACGTCAAGATGAGACCGTCTCTGTCCTTGGATCCGCAAAAAAGAGACGGCTTTTCCTCGTTAAGGTGATTGTCGAGGGGAATCCGATTTAGAAGTCGGCGTCGCTCGATATTCTGCGTGTGCATCCACGTTAAAACCTTCGCCTGCTCTCTTCGGCTGGAATCTTTTTAAAAGAGGATTTTCGCAATCTTATGTTGGCGTTGAACATTTGTTGTATGTATACGCACCACTCGATGAGTAACATTGTTTTCATGGAAAATATCTTATTGGCCTTTATTCTCTTGTTTGACAAAGGCGATTTAACAGATTTTCCTTTTCAAAGTAAGAACCTATGAAATAGTGAATTTACGTAAAGGAATTTTTCAAAATAGCTAACCCTATCTTCTATATATACACTTATCTTCTTAGTAAAAATTTATTTTATAAAAAAAATGTTATTATTACATTTAGCATAAGATTTAGTAATTCGAACTACTCGTTCTCTTTTCATAAAAAATTTTCATTCAAGATGTCTGGCGTTCGTAAGCGGCGTAATGCACGTGTTAATTTGAGAAATAACGCGGGAAGATAATCCGCAACGAGCGAAATACGGGTGGGCGACATTTAACTAATCGCGGAGGATGTTACGTTAACGCGGAATTAAATGCAGCCGAAGAAAACGGCCGGCTTCGACGTGCCACCACTTTTTTTTACGGACGGGGTAACAATTTCACCCGAGGTCCGACCTCTCGGCGCTTGTGCGCGCAAAAAGCATGAAAAACTAAAGATAAAAAAAGGAGAACGAAGAGAGACAACAATGAGCAAAGAGGAGCAAAAAAAACGAGCGACGAAACAAAAACCGGTCATTCTGCTCGGAGCTTGGCATTAATTATTTTCTCTCCGCGAGAGCGAAAGAAACGCGTTGAGTTCCTTTCTCTTTCTTTCTTTTTTTTTTATTTTTTTTAATGAACATCCGGGACACTGCGTGTCTTGAAGTATTTTTGCGGTAAAGTGGGAAAGAGGAAAAATTAATTTCACTGAAATAATAATGCGGGGGTATCTGCACTTCGAAGCTTCATTCCGCACGCTTTTCTATTTGTAGCCAGACAATTGTTCTAGAGTTAATAGCGAACCGGAGAGTTTGAAGTTGAACTGATAATTGCGCTGCCTAAGTTCTATTTGTTTAGTAATTATTTGACATGTATGAATAAATAAAAAAGATCATAATGCCTCAATTTTAATATACGTGATTCTATTGAGCTTTCAATTCATTATTTCTAAAAAAAGATTTAATTAATTGTAATTACATTATAGTTAAATTAGTATGTAAATGTCGATACCAGAGTATTCCAAGTATCTGGCAAACTGACATTTCATCGTATAAACGGTCTTAGGCTGAACAATCTTGAAACATTTCGCGTATCTACCATGCGTAATTAACTTTCACTTTGAACCGACCAAAAATAGTTTTGCCAGAATTTCCCTAAATTCCACGAAAATTCCCTGGAAATTCAAAGTTTATCCTAGGTATTCATTAATTTTTCCCATCAAATGATTCGCTAATCGCGGGAAATGAAAGGCATTTTTTCCTCCACTAGATATCGCGCGCGGTTCATCTAGACTACATATAAAATGATAAAATGATGTTTCAAAATCTCGTGGACAAATTTAAAGTCCTAATACGTCATAATCTGCGGAAGCCAATAAAATTTCAGATCTCCAACTCAAAGTGACCAATCTCAGTCAATAAAGGCTTCACCGCTGATCATCCTCTTTTTTAGTAAGGATACGCGGATCAAACGACCAACTTTTTTCGTCCGATTAAAGAGTTCCGCCGCCGGCGCCGAAATACAGCGACAAACTGAAAGTAATCATCCCGGCGCCGCTGGCGAAACAACAAAAGTCCCGGCTGAATTCCATTCAGCGCGGCAGCTTCGCGAGTTCAGCGAGACAATTAAACGGCTCCCTATTTATCTCCGAAATATCCGGAACTTCCTGCGAAACTCGAGCCCCCTCGCACGCACGCCGCGATGTTATGAAGTATACGAAGTGTCGTCGCATGTCCGCTCCACACCGCGGACTGTCGCGCGTAGTAAATTCGCCCGGCTTACGCGCGTCTTTTGTGCCCACCCCCCGGTCCTAACCCTGCAAAGCGACGGGTGGGGTGGGGGGAGGCTTTGAGCGAGAGCAGTTTCCGGCCTTGTTAAACGCGCCGCGTTTGGTGCTTAGTTTCTCTCTACCCTTCCCACGGCGGCTCGCCCTTTCTGGCGATGAGTCGACGAGATACGTTAGCCGGGGCAGGAGTATATTCCACCCTTATGCGAGCGCGCGTCGATTGTTCAAAGACAAAAGCGAGCCGGAGCGGGAATTTCGCGCACGAGGATCAAGGGACGGGTGTCGGTCTGAAAAACGAGGCGGGATAAGTATCGGGATGCGTGACCTTTTTTAAGCGCCGGGATTTCCGATGTGCCGCACTAATTTATGTGAATCCTAATGACGGTGGTCAATTCTTTTCAAAGGGAGCTTTTCAGTTGACGCGCGTGGGGAGGCATGTGCTTTGCGGTGGTGATAAATGATTTATTTTGTCGAGGGAAAATTTTGGCCGTCGAGGAAGGTGGTCTGACTAGATCCGGATGCTTACTACTTACACTATATCGCGCTCCATTAAATTCACGAGCTGTATATCTGCACATACACATTGCTTCATTACGACCCACCATTTCAATGTACCTATTGTTATAAGTCTCTTATATGTATTTATTGTTATTTACTGCGTAAATTGTTGTAAATTTTACTGGTATTACACTGGTAATACACTTATTATTTATACTAGATGTATAAAGGGTTATCGTTATTACAGAATAGCTTTTTCATTACAGCAATTAATTGAAAGATAAAATCAATATACACTATCTTCTTAATTTTCTATTTAAATGAATCAGAAAGCATAGTTATAATTCACTTAAATAATTGAAATTAATGTAAAATTTACTAGCATGAGCGAAGTGTTTTGAGTGTTTGATGTGTCTTATTATAATTTTTTTTTTACTTTTTTTTTGTTCTTTTTAATTTATTAAGATGATGAGAATAATGAATTTATACAATGTTATCTAATTATTTTATATCCTTGTGCTACTGTGGTAATGTATTCTAATGTGGTAATATATGATTTATATAAGGCATTTACCGAAATGTAATTTTTTTAATTTTTGTAAATACTGCTATTCATTGTAAACAACTATTCTATTGTATATTTTAATATACTATGAATGTTAAGAACTCAAATACACGAAACCCAAGCATGATCAAGACAACAGGGAGAGAATAAACTTAATAAAAATTGCTGTTGTGGTTAGGAAAGGAGTGACAGTCTTGACAGGCGAGAATTTTTGATATGAAAAATATTAATTTTCCGTAATAAAATTATAAAAAGTACTATTTTAATATTAAAAATTGCTATTTTAAGTACTAAAAATTGCTATTTTTCTACTGTCACTCCTTTCCAAACTACAATAGCAATTTTTATTAAGTTTATTTTTTCCGTGAATAAATTTTGATGAGAATCAAACATTTCGCACCCCATATTTTTCTATTTCTCCGAAGCTAAACAAGTTGTTAATACACAATATAAAAACGAAAGTTGTAGAGAAAAAAAAGGAATAGCCCTTATCTCCTCGCGAAAGCCATTTTACACGGCTACTTTACAAGGTGAAACGTCGGCCGCTCGAAGTAGATACAGCCCCAGCGAAACGTCATAACTCCTTCGCGCGGCCTTCGGCCCTGCGATAAGGCCGTGCTTTACGGGCCTGTCCACGTGCGGGGGCTGGAAGACAAAGGGAACGCCACGGCTCGCCTTATCCAAATAAGATCTCCCTGCGTCGGCGAAGGTATCGGATTCAGCCACCCCCCTCCCCTCCTGCGGTACGAGGGGAGAAAAATTCGCGCGAGAATACTCACCCCTCTCCCCCTCTCGTTTCCATATTTCATCTCCTATCTCGCGCGGACTTTTGCGTCGATACGCGCGACCTAAAGTTCCGCCGGAAGAAAGAGGGCGGCTTCGCATGTGTGTTTGTACGAGACGCGTCCTCGGGGCCAATAACTCCCCGACAGCGGGGAATCCTCTTAGCGGCGTTGCCCCCGCATCGAGACGCGCGTTTTCTTGGCTCCGCGCCGGGCGCGGGAATTGGTCATCGCCAAGGGGCCACTCGACGGTCTCGCGGACGCTCGTCTTTGCGCGCCCCGGCGCCTCGTTTGTTCGCATTACGCGCCGCGGCTAATTAGTCGAGCGGGAGGAATTTGAATTTATCAGAGTGTTTAACTTCACGCCGCGCGCTCGCATACGGAGCTCACTCGACGGGATCTTATAAACTTTCGCTTCAGAGAGATTCATTTCAATTTGTAGTCGAGTATTCTTAGGAAATTTTGATTGTGAACTCTCGGTTAGTTACATTTTCAGTAGGGTGGAACGAACTCATTCCACGAGTTTGATCAAAATTTTAATTTGATAAGTGGATTATATTTTTTCATATTAGTAAAATATTGTATACGAGACTTTTACGATGATTTATTTCAGATATTTGTGTAAACACATATCAGAGAGAATTATATCACAGTGGAGGTTATAGTCCCATACGAGAGAATGTAAGAATGAAGGTGCTAGTAGTCTCGCAGGGAACAAGAGCAGGATAGCCTACAATCTCCCGATCCACATGTGTTCGGAGAAAGCCATTGATATTGTATTTATCAGCAAGCAGTACAGGGATAGAGATGGGACCAGCTGGTAAGCCTCCACACCACGACTGTTTGGACTTCTGATCCATGGCTGGAGTCGCGGTTGTGTTTGGGTAAGGGGCGATTGCACTTACCAATTGTAAGTCAGTGGGTAATTCACCTGAAACAACCTCATCGGCAACAATCAGAATTAGAAGACATAGAGGATGTTCTGAGGGAGATGTGGAGTGACCTTAATTGCGAGATTAAGATCTATGGATATGTGGCCAATCTCCAGCCGGTGATGTTGAACACCTGCTGTATGTCGACCTTTTGAAGACCTGGCTATAGGGAGACCATACTTGATGTTTCTCTGACGAGAGAATGACTCGTTGGCTCAATACTCTTCGCCTACTGTCGATAAAGGAGATCGGGAACATGAGAAAAAGACGGTTATACCTACGTCGACAAGCGAAAAGGACCAAGGAAGGTTAATGCGATGAAGCTCTCTTAGCTGATGAACACCTGATAGCTAAATGAGCAGTAAACTAGGCGATCAAGGTCATCCTTCCTGGCTTATGTAGAAAACTGTTCCAGGATACAAACAATGATTTCAGGGGATTGAGGTTCAAATTGCAATAAGAAGGGATGACGAGTCTCGAGGCCGGTGGACAGCTAGGATTATTAGCCAGCTTGAAATCTGTACCAATCATGGAAGGGTGAGGTGAATTACTACCTTACTCTGTTCCTGAGAAGACACGACCTGTTCCAGGCTTACCTTCTCAAAATGGGTACAGTAAACGGAGCAGACTGTAACTTCTGCAACTCCCCTTTTAATGACAACCTTTCAGCACTATGCGGATGAGTTTTCGAGAAAAGATAATTAAACGAAGGTGGCTTTCTTCGTTGAGACGGTCCTTGAAAAAAGAGGGAAATGAATGACGTACTGTACTGAGGACTGCCCGCTCACGGAAGTGGTGGCTGAGATGAGATAAATGAAGATCTAGCGCAGTTTCTCAACCAGTTATGGTTTGATGGATGATAAAACTCGATCTAAAACTCGATTACCTATTTTCCAATTATCTACATCACATTAGCTTTTACGACAAAGTGAAATCATCTGAAAACTTAGGTGGTAACGTACCAAACATCTTAATTTAGGTTTGTCCATAATTTTATTATCTACATTCTCTTAAATGTTCGGTTTCTAAGAATTACTCAAAGATTTTCAATTTTTTTCTACTGAATTTGGATAGTACTACAATTTGTTTTTTTTTACATAAGAGCATTAAGCTTATGTAATATTTTTCCAATCAAAATAGTTATTAATGAAGACTTTTTGTCCACCAAGGAATAAGCAGCCCATTAAAATCTCGTTCCTCCTTACGTATTATAATTCGTAGCATCACAATTTTTCTTATCTCCACAGCAAGCGAAGAACCTCGCCCCCTCCTCGCGATTGGAGAACGAGGCGCAAATTATTCCTTCGCGAACTCAATTAAAGTTATATAAAATACTCGCAACAAGAGAGCAGTCGGGCGGCCTTTAATTTAACCCCGCTATCTTCGAGCTGTCTCGAGGAGTAAGGGAGAGAGGGAGAGAGAAAAAAAAGACGAAGACTGGATGGGGGACAGGGTTGAAGGGCGAAAAAGAAAAGGAAATCGAGGACGGCCCCGTGGGAATTCCGCGTCTCTAATAAAATCACATCGAGGCGGCCCGCGCGCTCTAAAGTAAGAGGCTGCAGGGAGGGTGTGCGCGCGCGCGATTATCCCGCAACTACGATAACCGCGGCGGAGGTCCTTTTCTTATCGCGGGCTTCCTTCTCCCGTCCGCGTCCCACCCTCGAAGGCGGAAAAATGAGAGAGGGGGGAGAAAATCCCGGCGGATCAGAGTCGCCCTCCCGGCGCGCGCGATAAACGCGAAATAAAGTGCGCGGCTGCGGAAACGGCCGACCCCCCGGCCGACTCCCAGAGTAAACAATTAAGTCTGGAGTGTGCGGCGCGCGCAAGAATGCTCTTTTTTTCTTTGGTAAAAAGTGACCAGGAAATACGATGGTGGATACGCCTTATCAATCTGCCCGATTCGGTGGGGTTCACCACTGTGGGTGAATCTCGGAAGAAAATATTTCAGACTGTTGATTTTTCAATCATTTAAAATTTAAATGAAATTTTTTTTTTTTTAAAGCAGTTTTTACCACTGACTCTATTTCAAACTTTAAATAGTTATTTAGTACAAATAATTGTTTTACGTTTTGGAAGTATTTGGTAAATATTTGTATTAATTTACTGAATTTACAAAAATAATTCTTAAGTTTATTATTTATAAAAAAATTAATAGTGAAACAACGTAGGTTATCTCAATTAGTTGTAATTTTTGCAAGTACCTGATGAAAATGAAAAATGACTTGATTTTTTAACTACATTAAAAAAAATATAATTTCTTACTGTAAGAGTAAAATATTTGAATTACATATTTGTTAAGAATTAAAGAGAGTTTGTAAGATAACGCAAGAGGAGTTAAGTTACAGAGTTAGGATGCGTTCCATTTCCATCAAGACACGTCTTACGAGAATCGATAAGTATCTACTTGTGCAGTCTCGACGCTGCCTCGCTAACTTTGATCACGTCCCACTCAACTTTCCTTTTAATCGAGGGCGAGAGAAAAAAACCTTCATTGTCCATACCAACGCCAATTCCAGGTGGAAATGAAGTTGTATCGCTGTATTTAGTATTTTTTTCTTTTTATATACCACTTCTTATTAATAAATAAAGAGAGGTTAATTAAACAGATTAATTGTAACCCAAATAAAAAAAAAAAAAGAAAGAAGGGTCACTCGAAAGTGGATCTTCTTGACTTGAAGTAGGTTCAAACCGTATAATCGACACAAAAGCGGGTAATTCGCCGAGTTAAACGCGCAGACCAACATGGATGGGTACGGCCGGCCGAACGGACAAAGAGAAGGTAAATACGTGAGTGGGCACGTCCGAATGAATGAGTCAAGGATTAGAGAGGCTCGATTTAAAAAGCGGCGCAGCCCCGAATTGGCCGAATTAATTGGAGGCGCGCCATGCGAGGCTCGAAAAAGGCCCGCAGCTCCTGAAGGGCGAATATTGGCCGAGCTTTCATGAGATTCAATATTAGGTTACAAGGCTGGAGTGACTGCTAATAAAGAGTTTAAGCGTTAACGCGGAAGCAGCTTTTTTTTTCTTCCTTTTTACCCTACACATTGAAACTCTTGATTGCAGTTAATTTGTTTACCAAAGGTCGTTTGCATGCAAAACTTACGTGCTGATGATGGCATGACACTTAGAAACTTACCTGCAAGAAAAAAAGGTAAATGGTTATTCATTATTGCCAAAATATTAGTTTATTAAAAATAGTGTATAAAGAGGGGTTATTCATTGTAATTTTATTGACATGTAAATAAAATGTTTTAAAAAAATCAATTGGATTTTTAACGACTATTTCATAATCAGTTATGATAAGTTAAATGGCGGAGATCCACCAGGCTTCTCCAGATACCTAACTCTCTAGAGCTTGAAGTAACTTATATAAAGGATGTCCCATTTTAAAGTTTCTACTGGATTATCTAAAGTAATATGGGATCCTATTCTATGCACAGTGTAGAAAAGTAGTTAAATTAAAAGTAGAGACTCCTGTGTTAATCTGGACTATAGTCCAAAAAGTGGGTCATATGAGTTAAAACTCTCACTTTGGCCCCTAACATAAATACCTGCAATTGAAATGTAAAATTTTCCTTTTTTGCCAAATACGAAAATTGACCTTCGAATGATCCTAAAATGAAGGTCAAGGTCAAAGATAACGCAATCTATCTTCATCACAAGTCCAAGTAGTTAAAAAGTGGTATTTTAATAAACAAAACGAAATATTACAAGAAAGAAAACTACTCTGCGAAATACATAATAAATTAAAGAACGTACTGCCATATCATGAAATTTACCCTTACAAAAATAAACTACTGGACAAAACTACTGTAAGAACTACTGCAAACTACTGAAAACTTCTGATGAATT
>JAXIUT010028309.1:0-15696 GCA_035586675.1 Eurytoma californica | reverse complement strand
AATGAAAAGCCGCGAGGGAGACCGCGCACTGTCTCCCTTTCTGGTCGTCGAATAAATAATTTTAATAAAAATGATTTAACGTTGCATGCAATATAACAAAAAAAAAAACCTTCCGAGGTTCGCGAGAAAATGCAAACGCAACAAAAACGGACGTTATTCCACGCTACGCACTTAAATCTAAAACATTTAAAGCACATGTATATAATTCATTATTTAATAATTGACAATTTACCTCGTTACTACTCGCTGATGACGCTGCTCCCAAGGACGATCTGCAAATCGGGAGGTAGAGGCTGGTGCCCAGATCATCAGGTTTCCGGGATCCAAATACTCAACCTGGCGCAATTCCTAGATTAAATTGAAATCAATTAATTATTTTCTTCAAAAAAACTTAATCACATTACTTATTAAAATAAACCCATGTTTAGATCTGCATAAATCGGAACAATGGAATATGGTCTTAAGTCTTACCCTGCCATTCGCGAGAATGCGTTAGTGCTCACCTTTCCGATCACAATGGCTTAATTAAAAATTTAGTTTAAAATTGATTTGTGTATATTAAATATAAATTGATTTATGAAATTAAAATAATTTTTCAGAAATACAAAATAGAAAGATACTGGAAGAACTACAATTAAAAAAACAAATGCTTCTAAAACAAGGCGCTTCTCAACCATTGTCAATGCCTGTACCATCTACTAATACATCGACTTTGGTAAGTTTATTTTCAAATTAAAATTAGATATTCACAATTCTAGATGAAAATTGAAGAAGTTATTATTTAATCGATAAATTTTGCTTTCTCAGTGAGAAAGCTATGTAATTGCAAAAAAGCGCTGCCAATTCATTGGCACGTGGCTTCCACCATATGATTTATTACTTCATTTCATTAATTTATAAATTAAAAATAATATGTATCATTTTACAAACAATTTTTTTTAAATCCTTTTTTTATAAAATATATGTATTTTCGTCTTATTAGATGATTATTGAACGATCATTCTATAAAATTTGCAAATTAACAATTGTTAATTTACAAACGCTAAGGATAAATTTCATCATTTTCTAATCAATCCAGGACATCTATTTTTTAAATTAATTAAATTTTATATCCTTTTATATGATGACTAGGGGGGCTCCGCTCCCCTGCGCGCTACGCGCGCCAACCCCCATTGTTTTCTTAATATAATTTACATTCAAATTACAAAAAGAATATATACAATAATCAGTCTGAAATTTCCTTTTAGTTACTGCATTTACATCTCCTTATTCATTGTTTTTATTTTCTTATTTGGTTTCACCGTGACGCGTTGGTCGTCTTTAAACTTTTCTTTAAATACTAAAAAATTAAAAAATTTTTTGGATATTGTGAGGCTGTGGATGGGCTGGAGTGGCTAAGGTGAGGCTGTGGAAGGGTACTCTTGAAATGACGGCTGCTGTAGCAAAAAACGCCTCCTAAATTTTGCTATGGATACCAGCGCCAACTTTAAAGCGTGGCAAAGGTAAGCTCTCACTTAATTGCGCTCTGAATTTAGGCACATGGGGCCGTCTCAGCCATTCCTGCCCACAGGTTGAATTGGTCTATTTACCCATGCCATCTCTGCCTACCAGGTAGAAGCCAGGCCATCACAAATTGGCTAACTTCAGCGTGCACTAATGACGAGTATCTCCTGTTCGCCACTTGGTACCGGCCTGGCACCTACCCGTACCATCCCTGCCCCTTACAATAACAACCGGTAGGGGGCGTTAGTTGCCATAGCAATAGGTGGTTGCCATAGCAATGGGCTGGTTGCCATCATTGTTGAAATCACGGCGGCGGCGGGCGGCGATATGTTTTTATACTTCTTGGGCTGAGTTAGCACCTTCTTGGGCTGAGTTAGCACCTTTTTGAGCTGAGTTAGCATCTTCTTGAGCTGAGTTAACACCTTCTTGTGCTGAGTTAGCACCTTCTTCAAGTGGATTCTTGAAACAACTTTTTTGTGACAAAATTAAATATCTCGCGATCCAAAACAGATAAAGACATAAGCCAAACGGCATTCTACAGCTCGAGTAATGCTGAAAAGAGGAAAATTATTCCGATCCATTAAAAATGGATTTGCTGACCTTGAAATCCTAGATCAAAGTTCAATTTTTTGAATAAATGGTCAAAATAAAATATCTCAAGATCCAAAATAGATAGAGACATAAACCAAACGGCATTTTAAAGGACAAGTAATGCCGAAAAGTGAAAAATTATTTGGATTTATAAAAAATGAATTTCCGACTTTGAGATCGAAGGTCAAAACCAATTTTTTTCAAAAAATACATTTTTGACCTCGGATTTCAGGACCGGCAATTGATTTTTGATAAATCGGAATAATTTTCCTCTTTTCAGCATTACTTGAGCTATAGAATGCCGTTTGGCTTATGTCTTTATCTGTTTTGGATCGCGAGATATTTAAATTTGTCACAAAAAAGTGCCAAATAGCCCAAATAACAAAACAATAGTTCAAAAAAAGTAGGTATATTACAGTATTGATTTTGCCAAATACAAAGGAATTGACCAGGCAGAGATGGATGTTGAATTAAAATTTCCTTCTGAATATTTGAATTCTTTAAAATTTCCTGGCTTTCCAGTTCATAAACTAATTCTTAAAATAAATGCTGTTGTAATGTTAATTCGAAATTTGAGTGTCAACGATGGTCTTTGCAACGGAACAAGATTAAAGATAATTGAAAAGTTTAAATTTAATATTAAGGCAGAAATTATTACAGGCGCTAAAAAAGCTTCAATAGTTTTTATTCCGAGAATAATTTTAGATACCGGTGAATATACACCTTTACCATTTATACTCTATCGCAGACAATTCCCAATTATTTTAGCATTCGCCATGACTATTAACAAATCACAAGGACAAACTTGAAACTGTTGGAATATATTTAAATAAGCCACTATTTTCTCATGGTCAATTATACGTGGCTATTTCCAGATCTAAAAATTCTAATAAAATTTTTATCCAAAACGATGATAATGAAAACAAAGATATTATCAAAAATATTGTATGGAAAGAAGTGCTATAGTAAATATTTAAAATCAAAATAATTGTTAAATTTATTTTACCTCTCCTTATTCCTACGCTTTAACATGCACACAATTCTACGTCAACCAGCACCCATAGGAAATCTTGCGCAACAATCCTGCAGGTAATTTCAATAGAGTTTAGGGATATGAGGTCACTACTTGGATAGGATAGTTAATATAAATACATTAATGCTGTACCTATTTTCTTTTCGGAGTTAAATTAGCGGTAACGCGAGAAAAGAGCAATAATAATTGATGAAAGGAGTAGTGGGAGGAGAGGTTGCATTCTTGAACCGAGCTAGCACCTTCTTGAGCCGAGTTAGCACCTCCTTTGGCTGAGTTAGCACCTTCTTGGGCTGAGTTAGCACCGTTTTGGGCTGAGTTAGCACTTTCTTGAGCTGAGTTAGCACCTTCTTGGACTGAGTTAGCACCTTCTTCAAGTGGATTTTTGAAACGACGGCGTATATAGTTTTCGGTAGTTTGAGGATGCTCCTCAAACTACCAAAGCCTGCGGTCGGCAGTTTGGGGATGCTCCCCAAACTTTTTTCCGGTAGTTTGAGGATGCTCCCAAAACTTTCTTCCGGTAGTTTGAGGATGCTCCCCAAACTTCCTTCCGGAAGTTTGAGGAGGGTATGGAAATTGAGAAATATGCATTAGCGATGCTCCTCAAAGTTCCGGAAGGAAGTTTGAGGATGGTACAGAAATTGAGAAATATACTTGAGCCATGCTCGACAAACTTTCTCCCGACCATGCGGAGATCATATACTTTAAATATACTTTACTAAAAAATCTCAGGTGAGATATCAGGTGAGTTTGTAAGTAAAATCATATAAAATTTCGAGCCTAAGTATCAAGTGGCTTTAAGATAAAAATATTACAGTAACTAGTTCCTTTTCTATTTGACATTTAAAAATAATTTTTTTTTTCAATTTTGGCGACGTCCCTAAACTGTCGGAAGGAAGTTTGAGGAGCATGCGCAAAATATATATTTTTAATACCATCCCCAAACTGCCCGAAGGAAGTTTGAGGAGAATGCGCAATATATATATTTTTAATACCATCCCCAAACTGCCCGAAGGAAGTTTAAGGAGAATGCGCAATATATATATATATATTTTGTATACCATCCCCAAACTGCCTGAAGGTAGTTTAAGGAGCATCCGTATTATATATTTTTTAATTCCATCCCCAGACTGCCCGAAGGAAGTTTGAGGAGTCATCCTAATATACAGGGTGTTCCATTTTAATCGGTCACCCTCCAGAACTTTTTTGGATGATCTCGAATAACAAAAGTATTAATACAAAAGCTGGATGGTTTTGAGGGGGAAACTTGATGGTGACCTTGAACTTGACTTTGGGCTCAGGTTTCAAGGTCAAAGCAGAGTCAACTTAATTTTTTAAATAGATACTAACTAACTTAATTTTTTAAATAGAATTTTATGTTAAAGCCACCTGTGATTTTGACTTGAAATATCAGGTGAAATCTTACCTGAAATTTCGAGCCTAAATCTCAAGTGGTTTTAAGATAAAAATATTACTGTAACTGTAGTTCCCTTTCCTTAGGACTCACTAGGAGAGTCTTCACCTCCGGGTCACAGATTGGTCTGAAATTTTCACACAAGCTTTCTTTCACCTTCGACAAAAAGTACTCACAATCCCAGGGTCTGATGGCCACTTTGAGCAAAGCAGTGCCATACAAATGAACTGCAACTTTGTTCGTTGTTGAAACTTTGATGACACCAGGACAAGGCATGTAACATGTCCAAAACACCAATCTCTTTAAAACTTCATGTGGTGCTTAATTGGACCTAAGTATAATGTTTGATACCTGTAGTTTGACTCCACTGGTCTTTCTTACTTGTACAGAGACTTGTACACCATTCTCATATGATACATTCTAATAAGATGAATTATATGAACTGCATATGAGCTTATTAATTACCATTGCATTATATACACTATAATATTGTATATAACAAAAACACATAACAATTTTAACAAAATAAAAAGGTATAAGCCATACGCATATAGTTTTACCTTCTATTCAGCGGATAATAATATTTATAATTGAATACCCTTGTTGAAGAGCCTTCGCTACTAATAATAGGATCAAGTGATTTAATATTGATTCTATTTGTTATTCACACCACCATTATTATTTACATGCACACAATAATGTGATGTATTTAAGAAAAGTAAGCAGTATGAAGTCACCGCTGGTCCAGTTTAGTAGCAAAGTCACTGTACAAGAAAGAAAGGTTTGCGGAGTCAAACTATAGGTATCGAACTTCATATTTAGGTTCAATTAAATACCATGTAAAGTTTTAAAGAGATTAGTGTTTCGGAGATATCATATGACAATGTAGATTATGATGTATAGGTAAAAAGTCTCCATGGTCACGAGGCCGTAAAAACTCTTTCTTTGAAATTATAGCCTTTTGAAATTGGACTTTTAGTACGTTTCACTGCGGTGTACTGCTACAGTATGGATATATGAATGCTTGAATGCACTTGTATTTAAAATGTCTATGTATGACTGTGGGATGTGACGGTGGGTGAGGATGGTTGCACGTGTAGGAGTAGGATATAGATGTGGGTAGAGGTGTGGGGGAGTAGGGGTGGGTGTGAATACATGTAAGTGATTGGGTTGATTGTGCGAGTGTGCGTATATCCTTGCATGTATGTACGTGTATATAATGTGTGTGTGTTGGTGTGGGTGTGTGTATGGTTTTTTTGGGTGTATGGTTGTTTGGTGTGAGGGTGTGTGCGTGTGGGTGCGTGAGTATGCAGGTGCGTGTGTTGGTGTATATATGTGTGTGTATGGTTGGTTGGGTGTGAGGGTGTGTGCGAGTGCGTTAGTGGGTGTGTGGGTGTGTAGGTGTATTTATGTATGTATGGTTGTTTGGGTGGATGGGTGCGTGTGTGTGAGGGTCGGTGGGTGTGTGTGTGTGTCCGTGCTCACACGCAAATTTATACTGGTGCCTGCTTGCGCATTTAAATGCGTATTTCTTTCTAGTAAGGCGTAGATATTCATGTATATACGTACGTTTGCGTTTTCGTAAAATTTCTTTTCTACTCAATAGATATAAAGGGATTGCCGTCGGCATCGTGGGGAGGTTGCTCGATAGGTATTGCACATCAGTTGGCCCTGTAAAGGGCCGATTGAAACTTGTTCGATGTAGTTATAATTAGTTAATTATAACTACATCGAACAAGGCTTATTAATTTATTATTTCAACATTATTTGGCTCCAATTCTTGTTCTCTGTATCTTGCATCTAGAGTTGAATGTAGCAGAGTTTCATCAGGATACTTAATGTTATTTTCATGTGTAGAATAACCCAAAAACCATAAAGTAGCGACGACGTGGGCGCATGTTCCAAGAGTTCTAGCTCCTGATTGACAGGTGCAATAGTATCAAATGATGAGGTCATCGGCATTTACATCATCAGCACCATTAATGTCTTCGTTGTTGTTGTTATTGTAAGCAATAAAAGTCTGGTGTCTTGTAGCGTTTCTGAACCTCGAAAATATTCTAACCCTCAAGAATCCTGGTTCAATAATTTGTTCATCAAGTTGCAGTTCATTATCATTTTCTCTTATGAGTTTATCTTGTATATAAGACAGAGCAAGATTAACTTGGTAAACTCCAACTGTTAAGTCTCTCAAGTATTCTAAGTCAAGAATAGGGAAGTCTAAAACGTGTTGGTGACCTAATCTTCTCCTCTGACCATTTTGTTTGGCAAGTTCAATGGTTGCACCTTACATGTATAAGGGGGTGATATCGGTTCAAAATGCTACCACAAATGCGGTAAAAGTCTCCTATATGTTTCGCATGTTTTATATTAAAAGTTTTATAAAAAAAACTTGAACACCGATCGAAAATGACCATTTATACTTTCTACTGTCCAGCTACTCTTCGTAATAATACGCGTTTCGTTCGCATCTTCGGTGGATAGTTGCCTACGTCTATGAGGAACTACTGCGGACATTTTGTGATTAATACCTAAAAGTTGTAGAAACGGCATGGCTTCACTATAAGCTCTATCGATCAAAACAATGTCATCAATTCTAAACCAATTTCTTAAAGAATCCCCGCCTCTTTCTAATTCATGTCTTAGGATTTGAGCATCATTATTTGCAGAGTCAGAAAAATATGGTCCAAATATTGCTAAAATAAATTCATCAGGAGCTACAACTAAAGTAGGTTTCAAAGGATGTTTATGTTTATGGAGGGAATCCGATTGACGCAATACTCGGAAGCTAGAACTTTTATGTACATATGCATATGTACTGTCAATAATAGCTATAGCCCTTGCTTCATTTCGTTGAGGATTATACAGAGCATTACTAAACTCTGTAACATGTTGCGCTTGTATAATTTTGCCTTATTATTGATTCAGGTCCAATATTCTCTCGCACAAATCTTCCTACTAAGGATTGCCTAACGGTATCAATAACAAGGCTCACTCTTTGTCTAGACGAGTAATGAAAAATAACTTGAAAAATAAAAAGTTGTCACTCAAACCTTGTTTCATCTTGCACAATAAGTTAAGTAAGTATTTTTTGCTAATGATGCTACGATTGCCATGTAGCATTATCGGTTCATAATAAGTGAAAAGATGTTCCAATTGCTCTCTGGTTATAAGTGCAATGCATTCGAATTCTTCATCGCTTAAATTGTTTACATCTAAACGGGTATCTTTATTTGCACAAGCTTCTCTTAAATGATGTAGAAAAGCCAACATTTCAGCTCCATTAATGATACGTGGCCTATTAATCGAGCGTAGACCAGGTAGGGAGATGTTCAAAAAGAATCAATTTTCGTCTAAATGGTATTGACATGACCTTTCTATAACCGGTACATAAATATTTCTCTCGATATATACATTTACTCTACATTTTATCGATAATCTGTGCATATTATTTTGAGCATTACAGATTACACAAGTATTATTAGCTGTTTGTGTTAATACTTTCAAACGAAGAGAAGTTGGATCCGCATCGCACACAACCTAGATTCATCATTTAATGCCAAAGATGGATAATTAAGCTCATCACGCCTTGTGACTGCAATTTGCCGTTTTGTAATATTTTCGTTTCCATTAATATATACTAATGGTCTTCCGTTAAATCTTCGATCACGTACATAACAATGCAACTGCGGTGTTCTACCACCCCTAATATTCATTTTTTAGAGTAAAAAAACGTTAAACAGAGATGAAATTGTTAGATCAAAGTATAGACTTAAAATTTACAGGCTAAGAGAGTGCAGGCCCTTGTTATTACGGGTCTTATGCTCCATGGACCGCCGGCTTGCTTGTGCGCATTCGCGACCTATGTTGATAACCCGGGCTCACGCTGAGTTGGTCGCGTAGCAGCAGCACGGCGGTACTAGCAACGCGGTGCGGGATTCGAATACGATACGCGCTCGAGTTTCACACCCACACATCCACACATACACATACCCACAGACCCATATACTCATGCACCCACACCCACATCCAAATATCCACACACCCACACTCCCTCACACCTACACACTCAACAACCATACACACATACGTACACCTACACACTCACACACATCCAAACCATACACACACCCAACCACATACACACCTACACACCCATACACACTCGCACCCACACACCCAAACAACCATATACACATACAACATATACACACTCCACAACCATATACACATATAACATATACACACCCCACATCCCACACCCATACATAGACATTTTAAATACATGTGTATGCAAGCATTCACACATTAATACTGCAGCAGTACACCGCAGTGAAACGCACTAAAAGTCCAACTTCAAAAGGCTATAACTTCAAAGAATGAGTTTTTACAGCCTCGTGGCCATGAAGACTTTTTACCTACACATCATAATCTACCAAAATTCAGTGGTTTCGAAATATTTGACAAAAAGCCTTTTCTCATAAGGAAAGTGCGAGGACTTTTCGACACCTCAGACGAAGAAAATCTCCTGCCTGCATTTTTGAGACGAAAAGAATCTCCTTTGTAAATTTTCCGGCGAAGAGTATCCTATCTAGAATTTTTGAGACGAAAAGAATGAAGAGTATCCTATCTAGCATTTTCTGAGCGGATTATTTTCGTCATTAAATTGTTGAAGATGATCTTTTTCGACGGGAAAATCTAAGAGAGGATTATTTTCGTCGCAAATTTTAGATGCGATAGTCTTCGACGGGAAAACCAAAATAGTAAATTAATCTAAAAACCAAAAATTTTACACTATAATATCTTGCTCGGAAACTAGCCAGAGTACGCGTTACTTCGGGCAAAGAAGATAGACGTGAGTAGAAGAACAGACGCCCAATAAAAAGTGAAGCTCCCAAAGTGTAGTACTCACCCCGTGAGGCAGGTGGCGTTTCTTAAGGTTCTTATGAGGAACGACTTGTGCGCCACCTGCCTTATGGGGAGAGTACTAAGCGATACTATGTAATCGGGGTACCCCGACTGATGCTTCGATCTCCCATAAGGACCTGCTCTTCTATCTACGTCTATCTTCTTTGCTTCGGGGTCGCGTTTTGAAGCTTTTGAAGCTTGTGCTAAACGACTACGTTTTTTTATTTTCAGAACATGGCTTAAAAAATGAGGTCAATCACTGAAAAGTAACTCGGTACACAACAAAAATGTCAACAGCGGGATTTTCAGCTCCTGAAATGTCAAAATTTAGTTTTCTTTGTCTCGGAATATGAAGCAATATTCGAGTAGATTGATGAAAATTCACGTCAGTTGAACCGGCATGTATCTCAGAAAGCAAGAAATCCATGGAGGGCGATAGTGGGTGATGGACGGCGCTGGGCAACTCTCGCTTATAGGAAATCGGGCAGGAAATCTTGGAAGAAATCTGGAAGGCAATTTTATAGGAACTATTGGGGGAAATGTGAGAAAGAGATAAATGAGACAATTGAAAATGATAGAAATAATATAATTGAACACTCAAATGATGATTTTGGACAAATTTTAAGAAGATCTGAACGGGAAAAGAAAGCCCGGTTGGTATTATGCAAGTTCAAATTATATTTATGTGAATGTTGTAAGCATAGATAGTTCTTTAACTTATGAAGAAGCAGTAAATAGTCACGAAAATGAGTTATGGAAAGAGTCTATGAATAGAGAAATGGATTGACAATCGAAAAAAAGCAAGACTTGTGAGAGATTTTCAACAAGCGGAAGTACTGGAAGATTTATACTCACCAGTAGCTAGAATTTAAACCTTAAAATTATTGTATTATTATTGTCTTATTATTGTCAAAATTAATTAATGATTATGCAAATGGATGTAGAAACAGCCTTTTTAAACGGATACTTAAAATCAGAAGGATTCGTAAAACAACCCATAGGCTATGGCTCCGACTGACGCGTCCGGAGCTTTTTAGGATGCCCGCGCGTCCCCCGTTAAGAGAGTCGCCGGGCAACCGTGAGCCGCGACACCCTCTCACTGAACTCCGTGACCCGTGCCGTTAGAGCGCATTCAAGAGGCGCCTCTGCGACCTCGGAGTCGCAGCGCTAGCCGAAGACACGCCCTGAGGGGACCGCGAAAAGGCCAAATGCTTGGATCTGGGTCTTGCCTCTTCATTCCTCCTTCCTTATTTCCCGCAACGAGCTCGGTTACTCGAGTGACGGCAGACCGACAGTTCGGCGGCGCACACTCTCTGTATTTATTTATTTCTGTAATTTATAAAGCAATAGTCTTGTGGCGAGTGTGCTTACTCACATACGCCTGTGATAACTAGGGCGCTATAGCGTTAATTTTGTAGATATCCTTGACAAAAACTGTGATTTTTAATTTTTTTTTGTGTTTTTTATACATATACCTATGTATTTTTATATTTTTGCTTAAGCGAATAAAGGTAATCTATATTTTATAACGTATTAGAAGTTTTAAATATTTGTAAATGTGGAATTTACAGTAAACTATTCTATTATTATCTATTATTATCTTTCCCGGGGTTCCCGATAAGTGATGGGAATGTTCCCACTACACCTGTTAGCGATTTCTACCTGATAGCAAATTTGCTCTATTCCGTCCCTCAATTTTTTAATATCGAAGTTTTCTGATTTGTTCGTATGCTTACTTCTTGTACTTACACTAGCTAGCCTGGCTCTTAATTCGGATATTACTAAAAAGTGGTCCGAGTCGCTATCTGTTCCCCTGTAGGCCCTAACCTCAAGAACGTTTGTGTGGCGTCTTTTATCTATAGGAAAATGGTCGATTTGATTTTGTGTAGCTCCGTCCGGCGATGTCCATGTTGCTTTATACATATATATCTTTGTGCTTAAAGCATATGCTTTTAACTATAAGGTCCTTTGCCGCCGCGAAATTTATGACCCTAATACTGTTATCGTTGGTGGTTTCATGTAAGCTTTTTTCCCTATAGTAGACCTAAAAATTTCCTCTCCCTATTTTCCCATTAAAATCGCCTAGCATTATTTTTTTGTCGTAAGACTCGAACTGATCGACTATCTGCTCTAAAGATTCGTAATAATAGTCTTTAATTTCTTCCTCTTTGTCCTCCTTAGGACAGTGTACGTTAATAACTTCATATCTATGCTATTTACCTTCGATAATAATGTATGGGAGTATCATTCTCGAATTTGAATTTTTTACCGAATGTATGATGCTTTTATTTATGAGAAACCCCGTGCCTAGCGCATGCTGGCTTGTATCCCCACACAAAAGGGTGAAGTTACCCGATGGTAGTATACCGTTGTCTGCCCACCTAGCTTTTTGCACTGCTACTAAATCTAATTCGGACATATGTCCTTCCTTAATGATTTCACAGAACGCGCCTGCTCTGTTTAGAGTACAAAAATTTCACGATCCTACCCTTAGGTTCCTTTTTGTTTGATTTTTCTGTTTGTGAGCTATGATAGTAAATTAAACCCGCACGCTTATGATCCCGGTCAGATGACAGGTGAGCTACAGTCCCAGGGTTGATCTTCTCTCATATCTCCCTGAGACTAAATACGAGTTTTCCGATTATAACCAGGCATGTGTTATCTGGTCATCTCAGACACCATACGGCTTCATCCTCTTATCCTAGAGCCCCTCCCCCTGTAAGGCCGTGCGCCTGCAATGGCTTTGTTGTCGTACAGACCAGGTGACGAATTATTCTACACATCCCCTTTCGGGGCAGTTGTCATCGCTCCCGCATTCTCCACGACACCAGGATTTTCGGCTCTTTTTTCTGATAGTGCTAAGCACAGAACAGATAAAGCAAGTGATATGGGTCCCCATCTCAGAGTCCGTTCCCCTATCCGCAACCTAGGGACGTGCTGTGCCGTGATATTAGGTACTCACCCGCTTAGAGAAACACAGTAAACAAAAATTATTATTAATAAATTTAGAAAAGGAAGTTTAAAATTGTGTGGAGGAGGCTAAGTGCCAATCTATTGTTATATAGTTTTTTTTTAAATGGCATTTGGAACTCGTAAGTTCATCATTTCATCTACGCAAGCTTTCCACGCAACCTTATCCTGTGCTGTCTTTCAACATTGCATCCCCCTCCGATTTCTAATAGATCTGCTTTTCGGCTATCCTCCCACCTGTCTCAGAATACTCGTCACCGAACGATCGTTTCCCATTCTTGTTGCGTGTCCTGCCCATCTTAACCTGCGCGCTTTTATGATTCTGACAATACTAGGCGATGCGTAGATTGTGTAGCTCTATTTTGTGTAATTTCCTCCATTCTTCGGTCTCCTCATCTTTCTTTGGCCCATATATTTTTCTAAGTATCTTATTTTCGATTACTCTAAAACGGTTTTCCTCTGCTTTAGTGATCGCCCACGTCTCGCACCCATACAAAATTACCGGTAGTATTATAGTTCTGAATATCCTTATTTTAATGTTTTTGCATAACCCGGGTGAAGTCTCTTATTTATCTCGGATTTAATCTCATTCCTATCATTTATTGTTGTACCTAGATATCTAAATTCGCCGACTACCTCAAAACTAAATTCTGCCACTTTAAGATCTCCATCCTCTTTGCAGATGCATAATCTATCTACGATCATATATTTTGTTGTAGATTCGATTACTTCTAATTCTGTATCCTTGGCCGCTTTTAAAAGTATTTCCGCGTTTCTGCATAGCCAAGAATATGGTATGTGTGGTTCCATTAAGAGTTATGCCTAATGCGCTAGTTTCCATCTTTCTAACTACGTACTCTAAAGTTAAGTTAAACAGAAACGAGGACAACCCGTTGACCTATTTTAAACCGCCGCGGATCAGGAAGGGTTCAGATACATTCCCAGCCACCCGGACTTTACCTCGATTTCAATTCAGACATCCTCTATTATATTAAAAGGCTTAGCTTTTTCCCAGCAAAGGTTTTCCACCTTCTCCTAAAACGATTTAATTTATAGGAATGCGGACCGAAACTGGACCGTGTTTAAAGGAATTGAATCAACGGTGCAATTCAAAGTTAAATTTTTTTATATTTCTTTTTCACGCCTCAAATGTAACGTCACTTATCAAAATTTAAACCGAACCTGGGGCAGTGAAAAAATAGAGATCAATTATTTTTTAATATATTCAATTTTTCCCGAAAAAGCATTTTTTCCAAATGCATAAAAATACATTAAGGTGCACTTTTTCCGAATGCATAAAAATGCATTTTGGTGCACTTTTTTCCGAATTATAATAATGCATTTTGGTGCATTTTTTCCCGAATGCATACAAATGAATTTTTGTGCACTTTTTTTCAAATGTATAAAAACGCATTTTGGTGCACTGTTTTCCCGAATGCATAAAAATGCATTTTGGTGCATTTTAGTTAAATTATTATATTGTTTTCATAGATTTTAAGGTAGACTGAAGGGCCGGATACTTCAAAAGGAATACGAAAAACACAAGAATAAAAAGCACAGCTAGGAACAGCAAGGAACAATGAGGAACAGAGAGTTGTGAGTATGATTGAGTATGTATAATCTATCAACTTCGGTAAGTTTATAAAAAATAACAATTATGTAAAATATAATTGACAAAAAATTAATTGTCAATTTTACACTTATTAGTGTTTATTTTTTATAAAAAACCGCAATTTGATAGGTTATAAATACTTGATCATACACGCACATCTCTTTGTTCCTTGTTGTTCCTTGCTGTTCATTGCTGTTCCTTTTATTCTTGTATTTTTTCGCATTTCTTTTTAAGTGCCGGGCCCTTGATCATCTTAAGTTTTCTTAATCACTGAAAAGTAAACAATTAAATTAGGGGTAGCTCATCCGTTCCACATGTTTTTGTTTGAAACCTCGCAACAGGTTAAAACTATAATTTTCAATTTTCATTACAACATGAAAATTTTCAACCAAATTTGGCTTTTAAAAACAATGTATGAAAAAATTATGCCGAAATACTTGAATTTTTATATTCCTGTTAAAATGACCTTATAAAATACAATAAAAAAATTTTGCACCAGGAGTTTCTGATATATCCTTATAAAAATGTCCTTAAAAAATTGTTCCTTATAAAACTTAGAGAAAATTACTCGTTTTTTATTAAGTATATATTATCTACAAAAGATAACCCGGAAATTCTACATATTTTTAAAATTTACTTTCTTACGAAAGTATAAAAGGAGGCAAGTCTGAGTAGTATTGTCAAATCCTAAAGCCAAAAATACTAAAACCAGAAACTAAACCTAGAAATCCAGAATCCCTATACGCACAAACCCAGAAACCTTAAACCCAGAAACTCTAAAACCAGAAATCCTAAATTTTGCATTACCTTTAATTCAAATTATTTATAAACTTTTTAAATTAAAGTAACGAAAGTACTGAAATACTGAAGACAAGTTTTTTGTTAAACGTGGTTTACTTACAAAACAAAATCCTAAACCCAGATACTCTATACTGAGAAACTCTAACCCCAGACAGTTTAAACTCATAAATTCTAAACCTAGAAATTCTAAACCCAGGCACTCTAAATCCAGAAGTCCTAAACCAGGAACTTGTAATGTTTTAAATTCTCTACATTTTATTACCATTCTACGGAATAGTTACCAAATCATCAGCTAGTGACATACTTGCCAGATCCCGTGAAAAGTTTATCGATAATATCGTCTTTGTTCATTGGATATGTATGGTATATGATGAAAGTATAATGATTGGTCATTAAAAGGGTAATCATCAACATTTACTGCGTTTGTTTGGAATACCGTTGATGTGCGAAAAATTAGAAATTATTACCCGTAGATGGCGTACAGGTGCCATAAATATATAATAAGGGAATTTAGAAAAGAGAAAAACAAATCTGTAAACAAAAATGATATCGTTTGAACCACTTTGAAGCTCCGTAGGATTTTCTAAGATTAAATTTTCATGAAGAAAGCTATTGATATTTATACAATCATTTGTAACTAAATATACAAATTGGGGATCCTATAAAGCTTAAAACTGGTTCAAGCGACATGTAATTATGGGTTTTTGCTGAAAATACACCTTAGCAGGCTATTATCCCTGGTAGCACAATCTGACGCACTCGCGATTGAGCAGAACGTGCACGGTCTGCTTCATCAGTTTAGTGTAAGTCTGACAGGTTAAAGATTACGTCAGATACTAAACAGCAGAATTGCGTTAGACTTACAACAGT
>JAXIUT010028288.1:3037-15701 GCA_035586675.1 Eurytoma californica | reverse complement strand
CTTCCCACCTTGCTGAGTTAAATGCGTTTTTGACGTCGAGCGTAACCAGTAGGACGATCGGTCTAGCTGCATGACAGACCTCCTGGGCCTTATCTACCGCCGATATTACTTCAAGGGTTGCTCCAATCGTCGATCGACCCTTTCTAAAGCCATGTTGCCTATCCGAAAAATCGCCCGCTTCTTGTACAATGTACTTTAATCCATTATATCGTAAAAATCAATAAAATAAATAATCCCTAAATTTATTTGAATTGCACTGTAAAAATAAAATTACAATTAAAATTATCCCACCGTCTTTAAAATCATACACCACTCAAATAAAAAGCTCTTAATCTTTAATCACCCGAAGAAACAATAAAAGGAAGTAAAGTAAAAAAGGAGGAAAAAGTAGGGTACACAGTCGCGCTGAAGAAAACAAAAGAGCGTCACAGAGAGCGAGAGAGAGAGGGGCTCGGCATATCGAGTCCCGGGACCACACAGCCTCTCGCGGCCTTCCAGAATTTTTCCGCGCGGCAAGTAGATCATCTCGGCTCCTCTCGGTGTATATACCTTTGGGCTGAGGCCGTGCGCGCTCGCCTGGGCTTAATAAACGTCGATTGTTGAATTTCGCGGGGGCCCGGGCGGCGATAAGGGGCCGCGGCGCTGCGGGGTGTGCTTGGCGGCGCGCTCGCGCGCGACCGAAGCTACCATTAAGCGCGTGATTGATAATGCCCCGGCCCTCCTCGGTTCTGCGCGGCTGCGCGCACGCGCCAGCCGGCTGCACACCTCGATCCCGCCATAAGCTGTAGCTATAGGTATCTATATATACATGTATAGCCGGGGTTCGATATCGCGGCGCGCGCGACCCTGCCCCGGCGCATGCGCAGCTCTGCGCCCCTTTATTATTAGCGGCCGCGGAGAGAGAGAAAGAGAGAGAGAGAGAGAGAGAGAGAGAGAGAGAGAGAGAGAGAGAGAGAGAGAGAGAGAAGGGAGGAGGAGGAAAATGCCAAGCGGGCGCCTACAAAGACGAGACGGCCAAGAGCGCCGAGGGGGCGGGACGCTGATCTATATACGAGTCGGGGCGACCGGCCCATGAGAGATTCGATCCACCCGCGGTGACTGTGTAAGCGGATCGACGCGCAAAATTTACTAATGCTGACTATCCGAAATTTAAAAGACACTTTTTCGTTTTAATTACCTTTGGTAATTAAAGGACCCCGCCACTTTTTATATGTAAAAGTGGGTTCAGTCAAATTGTGTGTTTCTCAAAAACGATGGATATTTCGGACTTGGTGCAATGGGAACTTTTGTTCAGAATGACGAAAGCTACCTCTGTGTAAAATTTGAGCCAATTTGAATAAAATCACTTTTACATATACTACTTTACATAGTGGCCGGGTCCTTTGAATGCTTTTTGTACGAGTATAATGAGATATTGTCACTTATTTGTTTACTTTTACTATCAAAGGATGTGGGTATTAGTATTTTGAAAATAAAAATATATTTTTAACTATAAATTATCTAGTTTCTAGCTAGAAAATAGCTATTAGTTAGCTAATAAAAGTTAGCTAATTATTAATACCTTGAGTATAAAAGATGCTTTATTTTCCACCATATTGGAGTGAATAATTTCTCTTAAAAATGATATAGTATTTTCTCGTTGATGAAATCATTTTTCGGATATTTAATGACCAATTTGTTGGTAAAGAATAGCCAAAAACATCCTTTCACCGACGGAATAAAAATAAGATGATTTCCACCAGAGTTTAGTAGTTCCCAATCAAACAATCACGAAATTATGCGTAACCGAACCTACGTAACGTTAATGAAAATTTGTTAAGCGATTTTTCCCACCCAATTTTTAAAGTATAAATTATATACACGAGGCAAAAGAAATTTAGTTCAGCGCTGACAATGAGGTCAGCCAATAAAGATCTGCGGATAAGAAATCGGCGAAGTACTTAAATTATTTTCGCTTGTGACACACTTGTTTCGTCTATTAGCAGCGAGCGATAAGTTACAACCCGAGTGCGATATCGAGGCGCAGATAAATAATGCCCAATTGTTGTTCGTACTCGCCTATTTGCACAAGCGGCGCATAAATCACATTTGGGCATCGCGCGCACCGGTGAGCATCAAAAGAACACTTTTTCCCACACGCTCATTGTGCGCGCGGGCCGCGTGCACTTTTACAAAGCAAATGCACTTTGTATATTTATCGGCCGTCACTCCTGGCAGCTGATGATTAATTCCGGTAAAACTCCGCGGGCCCAAGAGTGCAATTCGTCTTTAAAATAAAAGCAGTCGACCCATGAGAAAACTAGCAGTTAGCGCGAGAACTATTAGAGTAACTACCGGTTTTATTCGTACGCGAACGAGCGGCGCATATTGCTTATGTGCTGCCCGGATAAAAATGAATTTTGTATAATCATCTACGAATGGGGTAAATTATCCAATGGATAGACGGTTAAGGGTTTTGATACTTTGTGTTAATGATCTGTTATGTTAATTTGTTTCTTTAAAGCAATTGTACAATTATTACATGTATTAATTTATCCGATCAGAAAATAAGCAACAGTAGTGTTTGCATGTGTTTGAATTAATAGGTAATGTATAAAATAGAGCAAAAGACATATATAGGGGAGAGCGGGGCATAATGGGCAGCGCACACAATTTTTTAGAGCAGTATTCCGGGCCACTTGTTCATCCAAATTTGATCCACAACCCCTAAACTTAACATATAATTGGTAAGATACCTCAATTTTGGAGGTTGCAGATTGAATTTGGATGAACAGGTGGCCCACAATACGCCTCTAAAAAATCGTATGCGAGGCCCACTACGCCCGCTCTCCCCTACCGAATAGATAGACACTATTTTCGAAGATATTTTATTTGTATGTTAACCTCTTCTTACACGGTACTTTTTATATGATAAGCTTCAATTTAGGTGTTTTTTTTTCTTGCGATGTTATAGATAGTTATGCTAACGTTAAGGTAGTATGCTAAAGCATAGTAGTAGCTTCCTAAATTTTGTTTTAGCTTTTATATTCAATTTAAATAAAGTTATAATAAACATAAGAAAAATATCGATGTACACATATGTGAACAAGTGCAAGAAGAGGTTAGACGAACATTTTATTAGCAAGAAACATTTAATGTAATTATAACAAGATTTTTTGTAATCAAAATAAAAAATTTGGCTGGAAAAATCATTAGTTTTTTAGGAATAATGTTTAATAAAACTACCGTCTATCTTCTGGTATGTGTCTATTTATTGATGAATTTACTATAAACATGAAAAATATACCTAATTATACACAATTATGAATGTTCATGTATCATCATATTGTATCCTTACATAAATATGATTGATCACATCTACCCATATATGGCAGGTATACACAACTTTATATAATGACTGCATATTATTGCATACGACGATTTTTGTGTAAATATTTTTTTAAACAACTTTTTTTACTGCACATATGATTATACATTATTTTGCACAAAAGTATACATAATAATAGATGGTTATGTGCTATCAATTTTAGTTATAGAAACATAATCTAAATATGATTACAAATGAACACACATGATTGAATATAAGTAAGTATATTTTCCATGTATAATCTGCATACTTGATTATGCAAAATTCATTTTTTGCCTGTTGTTTAAGGTCATAATACATGGGATCACATATAATACCCAATCATCCAAATATGATTCTACACGAAGATACAATGATCGCTTATAATTATGTATATTTTTCATGTAAAATCATACGTGATTATAAAAATTCATATTTAATCGGGTTTCGAGCAATTTGCAGCCGTATTGCACTTTTACGCCCCGCCGAGTGTGCGAATGCATAAAATCGCTATGAGGTGCGCAAAGGAAGATAAAAAAAATGAACGGAAAGAAATGAAAAGGGAAATAATGGGATGGAAGGTTGTTAAAGGGTGATACCGGAGTCGCGGCAAATCGAAAGTGGCCGCATGGAGGGAGAGAGAAAAGATGGAGAAAAAAGGGTTATAAAAGGATCGGGGCCTACAAGTACAATGCGGCGCGGTCATTTTTTTCTCCCTCCCTCTCTCTTTCTCTCTCTCCTCCGTCTTTTCGCCCGCCTCGCGGCGTATTGCCCCTTCCAGGCCGCGGCCCTATAGAAGGCAATTATCGCTAATGCGGAGGTTTTGTTCGGCTTATAATTAGCCGAGGAAGTGACAGGCGCACCGACAAAGAATCCGCTCCGCGGAGAGTGGCCGCCGCCGCCGCTGCGCTTCTCTCTCTCTCCGCTTATTTCGAGGCCTCTCCGCGGGACTTCACGGGAAAATTCTTTTCTCAGGAGCGCGACTACGACGCTTCTAGCTCCTTTTTTTCCCCTCCGTCTCTATCTTCTTCTCGCTCGCCACCGGCTGCTGCTCCCCTCGAGTGCAATCACGGGCCGCTGCTCGAGCGATGCAGCTCCCGCCGCCGCCGAGTCTGCCGCGGATGAATGAGAAGGAGCCATTATTGCAGAGCCGCGAGACTCCCAATGGCGAATTTCAACTTTTCAATTTGAATTTTACGCATTTTCTTCTTCCGTCTAATGCACGCTGTTATGGCCGGTTAATCAACACGCGTATTTTAAGATAATTCCTGATCTTTCTTTTTGAATACGAAAGGGAACAATATCGATTTTTACCGTCAAATAATTTTCACGGGAAAAAAGAAACGAAGTTTAGGTTGTATTTTTTGGTTATTCATTGGGCAGCAATTAGCTTGTCTAATCGGACGGGTTGTTCGTGTAATCAGAAACCATCGCATGTAAATCAGTGTTTAATCAACATTAAAAGTAAACAGTAAAAATTTATGAAATTATGATTCTTAAAAAGATACCAGTAATTTATTGAATATCAGTTTAAATCTAAAAATCAGACATTCGATAAAATGGAATAGGAACCAATGCCGATTTTTATATTTTAATGACATGCACTGACAGTAAACGTCTATTTTTCTCCCCATGGATGATCCGATCTTTTGGATATTTTTCTCCCATTTAATTACCTATTTGAGAAGTGAATGTTGAGTCACGGCGAAAAATATTCGAAAAATCGTTTTATTTAATTTGATCGGTAACATCATATCCCAATACTAATTCGAATTCATAATGAAAATTCTGAATTAATCGTTATGATGCAGTCCAGGGCGAAGCATACAATTACAACATATAAATGTGGACTTTAACTAACATGCAGATAGTAACAGAAAATATTGTTTATTAGTATCCTTGATCCCTATATTCGAAAAAGAAACTTTCATTTCTGAAAAAAAACTATAATTTTCTTTTTAAGACTGAACTGAACCTAATTGCTCCAAATAAACAAATCGGTTGCCACAAAACACAATTCCTGTGTTTCATTTGTATTTACTTAAATATACACAATATTTGTGTTTTTCATCCATTTATTAAAAATCAAATACACAATACGCGTCTAATATATTTACCCGATTTATGAATTTTTCCACATATGTAGGTAATGCAAAAAACAACTTTCACACTGTTTCAAAATTGGAGTAAAACTGTCATGGCCAGTAACCAATTTACCCTCGAAGTACCCAAGAGAAAGATTACAGAAATAGAGCGATCCAACTTTTTTAAACTTGAGAAACAAAAAAAAGCTGAAAACAAATAGCCCGTAATCGGTAACCGGCACCAGACATTGACCATTAACGTTTGATTTCTTACTCGCGAGCCAGCCACGCAGATAAGAAAGTCCACTTAATACACAACTGCTTAAAATTCATCCATCAGCGAGTTCCGAATGCGTAATAAGCCCCGCCGAGCACATATACCCCCCTCTCGAAAAGAAAAGAAAAAAATGTAAACTGCCGGTCGATCGGCAAACGAGCGTCGAGTTAGCGGATCGCGCTCGCGAGCCCTTACAGCCGTGCAATCACGATCGCCAGCCCGCGGGGCTGCAACGAAGCCAAGCCGATCGCGCGCCCCGCATCCTATGGGCTTAAAACAATTTCGCCGAGTTCCTCCGCACGCGGGGCAGGAGGGGGGGGGGGATATAACCCGGAGCGAGGGCCGGTAACGGTGCCGCTCGCTTCGCGATTATCGCGGCGAGCCTGTAATTCGGCAGCGCGCGGAATGACATGCGCACGGCCGGGGCGCGCGCCCTTCGCCATCACGTGTGCAATTTCGTACCGGCGCGGCCGGCCTCGCGTGCAAACGAGAGCTATGGGTCTCTGGGTCGGCCCTGAGCGACGGCCGCGAAAAACGCGGCGCACGCGAGCCCGGAATCCAGTTAATGCGCGCAGCGCAGCCTCTATGAAGTTGCTCTCCCTCTCCCTCTCTGTCTCTCCCTTACCCTCTAGAAGGAGATATATGTCTCTTACTCTTTTCAGGTAGCTTCTCAAAGACAATGAAGTCAACTGAGTGTCCTCAAAGTAAAATCCTTTTAAAATTGCCTAAATGATTTTCAAGTACATATAAAATAGGAACTATGAATTTAAAGATCAATTAGAACAAATATCCATGTACTATTGGGAAAGAAAAATACCACCGCGGGAAGGAGGGCGCTTGTGTCGCAAAACAAACATGGTCGCCGAGAGGATGCACGTTAGTGAGTGATCATTTTAGTGAATTATTAATATTTAATGGTGAAAAAACGTCACTGCGATTACATAATATATGCGAGTTTACGAAAGCTACGTCTTCGAGAAATATGATAGAAGGTCAGAGTTATTAATTCTGGAATGATAATTATGTGCAAACACAGCA
Organism: Eurytoma californica; assembly: GCA_035586675.1. NCBI lineage: Eukaryota > Metazoa > Arthropoda > Insecta > Hymenoptera > Eurytomidae > Eurytoma > Eurytoma californica. Next base: position 8,956 of record JAXIUT010028288.1, on the reverse strand, counting down.
AAAGCATCGAGTTGTATGCTTTATGCCTTCAAACAAGTGCTCTAACTTATGAACCGCATGAAATAACTGGAATTTTCAATATTTTTGAAATTAATAATAATACAGACGAAGAACATGATGTATATGCAATAATTCACAGTCTTCTTAACCATTCCACTCTTTTATCTACTATTTAATTGATTCCGAAATAGTTCACTCTTCGTATTTTCACTCCACTTTTAGGTACTTTATGAAAACTTACATTTTTATTTTTATGTGTTTTGGAGTAACAACCAGCCACAGAACAATATTTCCTTTTACGCTCCGAATTTCTAGTCAGTTAGTCTTAAATTCCATTTTTGCCGGATCTCTTTAAGCAAGTAATTGAGAACTTCATACAATTTAATTACGCAGAATGAGACAATTTTTTTAGTTTAAAGATAAAATAATATGATTCTCCCATAAGACAACACAACTGTTTGTGTCCCCTTGGCCGACATGTTTTTTAGTTCGCGAAGCGGCCACAAGTGTCGCATTGCAATTTTAAACTCCCAATAATGTTTGTTTTTATTTTTACGTTTCGCGGATTGTGCATTTTAGGTTATGCGAATCATAAAATGTTATGCTTTTAGCATAAAATATCTTTTTATTTTGCCTGATTACTATCATATTTTTTAAAAGAATCGTGAAAATAGGAATTTTTTCTTTCTATATCAATTTTAATATTTTTCAACATCGGCGACATGACTCCCATATCAACTCATGTTAAAACGTACATTTTCAATTGTTATTATTTCAATTATTTGCCTGACAACTTGCATTTTAAACCATACCAATTTGTTTATCAAGACCTCAAGAATAACAGTGCTTAATTTTATAGTGATCTGCCATGTTGCTATTTTTGAGGAAAAAACCTTAAAAGAAATCTCTCTCTCTCTCTCTCTCTCTCTCTCTCTCTCTCTGCATCTTTCTCACCCTCTAGAAAGAGATATGTCTCTTTCCCTTTTGAAATCTCTCTCTCTCTCTCTCTCTCTCTTTGCATCTTTCTCACCCTCTAGAAAGAGATATGTCTCTTTCCCTTTTGAAATCTCTCTCTCTCTCTCTCTCTCTCTCTCTCTCTCTCACCCTCTAGAAAGAGATGTCTTTCTCTTACTCGTTTGAAATCTCCCTCTCTCTCTCTCTCTCGGCGCACCTTTTCTTCGGTCGCTATATTGCTTTTCTCATTTTTGACTCGCGAGCGAAGGCCCGTCAGCGCTTGGGAATGCGTAACATTAAGTCCCCCATAATTGGGCGTATTAGCATTTAGCGCGGAAAGCAGCTCAGACAGCAAATTTATGGTCATCGATTTGATTTTATTTACCCTGCGTATAAGTCCGTTGTGCGCGCTTCCAGTTCGGTGTACTTATTTCGCGTGACTCTCGAGTTGATTTAGATTCCTTCAGTAGGCTCGAATTAGTTATTTTATTATACCGACTGGGAAGAATCGCGATCAATTTTTTTTAGATTACATCGCGACGTTCTTCTATTTTTTTTTTCAATTATAAAAAAAAACTCGGGTACACCTCGTGATAAAATTCTACTATATCCGCATGATAGAATTTTGAAAAATAATCGACACATATTTTTTCTCCGTTATTTGTTAATTAAGTAATGGTAAGTTGATATTAAGTACAAAGTTACAACGTTGAAATAAAGTCACAAAGTTACTAACCTATAGTAACGTCACATGCTACTATCTTATAGTGAAGTCACAAAGTTACTATCCTATGGTAACATCATATACTTACAACTTTGTGGTAAGGTCACAAAGTTACTACACTATGGTGACGCCACAAAATCACTACCCTATGGTGACGTCACAATCGTACTGCCCTGTGGTGACGTCACAATCATAATTCAAGTTAATATGCGTCATATTTGTTTACAAGCATTAAATTGAAAAAGGAAAAAAATTATTTATCGATTATTTTTTTATGATTAGTTGGCACTTCTGAAAGCAATATTCAGTTGAAACTACTATTTTTTTGCAGTTTATACTCTCCTCTACAAAATTTTGATTGCAAGATATTGACTTGATTCTGATTGCATATTATGTATATATTTTTACATTGCCTAATCAATATTAATATAATTTATTAATACAAAAAAAAATGCAACATTAGTAATCCAAGTAAATGGCAAAGTGAAAGGAATACTTACAATTTCATTAATAACAATTCCAACAACAATAAACTTCGAGAGAGAAAAAAGTTATAATATCTATTACAAGCGAGCGGAAATTAACTCGGGCAAATATTATACGAATGGCGCATTAAAATTTTAGTGCGCCTAAGAGGTATGCTTTTCTGAACAGCTAGCACAAAAAAAAACCCCGTACAACTCTTAATGCTTGCAGTTACCGTTTTTATTCCATTCGGAAACATTCCTCCTAGACGCGCACCGACAATTTTAATAGGATTCACAGTATTTGCGCAGGATAATTTCCGCGCGCGCTCCTCTCGCGAGACGACGTCGCCGCGGGCAGCGGCTCCCCCGGCGCCCGGAAATAAAAAAGAAAGCGAGGAAAAAAAGGAGGAGGAAGCAAAACGAAGCGTGCGAACAAAAGACAAAACGACATAAAGAATTGAAAAGAGAGCCAGCGGAGATTTAACGGCGTTCCAGTGGATGGCTTTCTAGTCGCGCCTGCAGCGGGTACCTGTATACATACACCCGGTGGATGTAATACCGACGTCGCGGCCCCGGTATATAGGCTTTTAATGAGGACGCTACTTTACGGCGTTTTATGCATTATTATCATTTGGCGCGCGGAGAGGGTGCCACCGGCGCGCGGCCGCGCAAAAGACGCCGGAGAGTTCCGTTGGCTTTTTATTGAGCGAGTATACGGTATTCCCCGATTTTTACGCCGAGCGATTCAATGGGCGCCTCGCGCGCGCCGGCCGTGCCATCGCCACCGGGACGGGCTACACGGGCTTTCAGATACATATAAATAAGATAGACCCCATGAGAATGGCCTTAATTGGCATCGTCACATTTTCATATGCGCGCACTTGGCTATTCTCGAGTATCTCGGAACTCCGACGATTCGTATGTGGGTCGAGTACGAAGTGTTGGAGGTTTTTGAAAAAGTAACCTAACTTTTGAGGCGCTTTGTGAATACAAATGAATGAGGCTGTAACTTTTTTTTAAACGATTCAAATGCTATCTGCAGTAATTGATCTTCAATAAACAGCTTCAATGTTACAATGTTTAATAAGCTTTTTTACGTAGGCGAATGAAAAATAGGCGATCTCGACGAACCAGATTGAAAATTTTATTAGGGCGCCGATGTTTCGATACTGTTTGTTAGTATCTTCATCAGGGCTAGAAAATTAATACTTAAAAAATTAATAATAAAAAGAGAATTTTTTAGAAATATAAATACACACGATTATATTTACAATAAATATTTACAATAGTAACACAGATGCTCATAACGAGAACCACTTGCTAGATAATAAATAACTGACCACTTGAATAGATGTTAAATAACTGACCTTTTTTGCAAGCTTTTTGTATTAAGCTTTTTTATATTGGAATGGTGCATAGTGTGATCATATGGTGTGGGGCTATTCATTCTAATTTTAGAGGCATTTGATTGGAATGATTATAAAAATATAATCGATTTTTTTCAACGATTAAGTCTTAAGGTAGCACATATAAAACTAAGACAGCAGATCCGTTAGTGGGAAAGATAATATACTCAGAGTTCACCTGGCTGTAAATGTACAAACTAATATTACGAACTATATATGAAAGCCTGATCGGGTTTTAATTTGAATGATTTCATGTCAGAATGAAATCTCTGAAATCTGATTTAGTAATTTTTCAAGATTGAATTTGTTGATTATTCGAAATTATCACTAATTATGAGATTACAAATTAATTTCACATTGGTTGCAAAGTGACTCCAAAGTCACTTTTTTAAATGTGGTTCCCTCTAAAGTTGAACAAGTGAAACTTCACTTATTCAGCTTTAGAGGGTTTGTAATTACACAAAATTAATCAATGGGTTGATCGTAACACGTTAAAGTTTAAAAAAAAAAATAGATATTGTTATCAATGTTATCAAATTTTCTTTACAAAAATTTGGTACAATTATTTTTCTTTTGAGACTTATTAGAATTAAAACTATTCATTGTTGTGTTTTTAGTAGTAAAATTGGTTAAGATCATCTATTCGAATGTTTATTATCTGACGCGCGGGGTTCAAAAGCCATCGAAGGTCCATTCGACAAGTAATTAAAGATTATTTTTTCTAAATATAATTCCTCCGGAGTGAGTAAAGCAGAATTAAAAAAAAGTGAGATAATTTTTTTTTGGAGTCCTGTATATTAATAAAAATGATAAAAAAATTAAAATAATAAAATATAAAAATAAAAGGTACACCTAAATTAAAAATTTGACTTTTTTCAAAATCAGCTTCACTCACTCCCGAGGAATTGTATATTTAAAAAGAAGAATCTGTAGGTACTAGTCGAATGGACCTTGGATTGCTTCTGAATCCTGCGCACTAATTAATAAACATTCGAATAGATGATCTAAACCAATTTTACTTCTGCGAACACAAAAATAAATGTTTTTAAGTCTAATAAGCCTGAAAAGAAAGGTAACTTTATCAAGTTTTTGTAAAAAAAAATTTGATAACATTGACGTCTATAGAAAATTTATAGACATTGAATAACAATATGTATTTTTTTCGGACTATAACAGTGCCTTGTCCCCTTAAATCACGCAGCCGTACGCACGCAGAAAACAATATTTCGTTAACAGCTCATCGCAGCCATCCCGTTGATCTCGGAAAAAAGGCATCCTCAGCGAGGGCGTGAACGTGCTCACGGAAAAAATTGGCCTAGCGGATCTCTGCCGGCCGTTGTTCCTCGGCCGTACTTACACGGGGCCGATCCATGCGGGCGGGCCCCACCGGGTCTTCAGAAAACCATAAGCGCCCGGTTAAGCGGGTGTTCCGCGTAATCGGGCGCGTGCATACACACGCGAGGAGGGGGGGGGGGCGAGGGGTACCAGCGGCGAGCCGGCCAACTAGGGCATCGCGCCGAGAGGGCCGGGACCGGGAGGTGCGACGTTAGTGCCCATTGTTCCCCGGCGCTCCTCGTAATCTGTAATGGCGCGCGCTCTCCTGAATTCCTGGCGCGCGAGATAAGCGCGAGGTGCACCGAGAGAGGAGAGAGAGAGAGAGAGAGAGAGAGCCACCCGCGGGCCGCTCCATCGGGCACCGTTTTATTGAGGCGGCGCTCATCCGCCTGAATTATGGCTCGTCCGAGGCCTCCACGCGTACGCCTCCCGCTATCTGCATTGAGCGATTCTCTTCTTTCGCTTCTTCTTCTTGTTCTTTTTTTTCGTTTTCGATGTCGAGTCGAGTTGAGGTACTTGCGCTCGGAGCGGACCCATTTCGGAGCGAGGGGGGCGATTTGCGCAAGCGCGACTTTATGTGTATACGATGGTGGTGTTCGCGAGAGCCGCGGGTGACTTCGTCGCGCGGCCTTCAATTCCGAGGCGACGATATATGCGACTCGCGTACCCAGTGTTGACCAACTTTGTGGAAAGCGCGGATTTGAGCGATGAATACAGTTGAGGCGCTGACCGGAAAGTTACTCTCAAAATGTAGAAGAGTGAAAAACCACTCGAAGCAAGTGATAACTCAACCAATCGAGCTTCGAGTGGCTGAGTTTTTTCTGAAAAAGAATGATTTTCGAGTGCCTGAGTTTTTTCTGAAAAAGAGTGATTTTAGAGTAGGCTGAGTTTTTTCTGAAAAAGAGTGATTTTCGAGTGGCTGAGTTTTTTCTGAAAAGAGTGATTTTCGAGTGCCCGAGTTTTTTCTGAAAAGAGTGATTTTCGAGTGCCCGAGTTTTTTCTGAAAAGAGTGATTTTCGAGTGCCCGAGTTTT
>JAXIUT010028258.1:0-15716 GCA_035586675.1 Eurytoma californica | reverse complement strand
CACTTTATCTCCGGAAATACATGTCCAAATTCAATCTACTATTAGTGAATTTACTGTGGTTTGTATTGAAGAAAGGCTCCTTAACTTTGTTATTGATTTATATGAAGGCGGTTTATTATTTATTCAGCAAATATTCCTTCTGATATTCTGTGCACGAATTGCAAATTATTATACATACGTAAGCTGGTCCTTTCTTGAGTAAATATATATATAGGTAAACAACATAGGATAATACAAGAAGCGAGTGTATAATGTTCAATACATGACGTAAAAATGTTGTTAATTATAATATTTTTTTATGCAATAATAGGTATGTGTGTGCACTGCACGGCAATTTATTCGGTAACTTTCGTTGCACTGTCTACTAGTTCATCAACCAATGGCGCGCTAGATTTCTATTAAGAACCAACCTGAATGCTTCGATAAGTGGAAAGGAAGTTACCGAATTATTGACCGGACAGTGTACCTGTACAGAAACAAGAGAAAAGGATTAAAAAGGATTAGGCATTTTAAGTGTTGAAATTCTTTATTTTTCTGATTTACATTTATAACATTGTATTAAAACATGTATTCATTTTTCAACGTAGTTTAATTTTCTGAGAAAAGCTTGTCGTAAACCTGTTTCATGAAAAGCGCCCATCTCTTCAAAGTCTTTACGATTATAGGCGTTTCAGAATCTGGAGAATCCTAAAAAAATAGAAAATTTTATTTAAATATTCAATTTTAATTTTCTTAATCTTTAAACATAAATTTTAATCATTTTTTAGTCATTGCTGTCTGTGATATAATATTCGAATCAAATTCAGTTGGTTGAAATATTTTATTTGTAGGAAAAAAGACTCATGATCGCGACGAACCAAATTGTTGATAAATTTATTAAATTCTGACGATTCGGCACTGGAGAAAGTGCCTTCTTCAGGGCTACAAAAATGATTTAACAAAAAACGATTAGGTTAAAAACTATTACAAATGCTCGATCATGAGAACCACTTTATTGATATTTTTACTGACCTTTGTGAATAAATAATTTTCGCTTAATAGTTCGGCATTCGACGTCAATAAATAGTAATAAAACAAAGTCAAAAATTTCAGCAACAGCGCTTTGTCAAATAGAAATTTATTTGACTAGAACAATAACAAATTTATGCAAAATTTTGTGAGTTTATTTAATCCTTTGACGACCACATTAAGTTCCCTTCAGTTTTGGAGTCTCAACAATTTTTTTTATATATCAAATCTTTAAATTAAGACATTTCTGTAAAAAAATTATTTTGAGATTTTCTTTGTTTTCTCGACTGTCTTAAACATTTTATTGTTAAAATGAATTCCAAACGATACCTAATAATGCAAGTTACAACATACATAAATTTATTTTACGTTATTAGATTTTTTTCACTAAAAACATGAGATGAATGCTTTTTTGAAATGTTGCTTACGCGTAACACTGGACGTTAAAGGGTTAAACATAATTAGTCTTTATAGTTGAAATTCTTACCGCACCTACACTGTCAAGATTCATTGTTGGAATTGTGCAAAAGGAAGGAAATCCTTGTTATTTATATCGCGATCGCGATATCTTATTTATATCACGATCATCAGTCTTTTTTCCTACAACTTTAACCACCTGCGAACGTCAGAGTCCCTCTTCATATTAATGAAATATTTTATATTTTACAGGTGACGAAAAATGCATGTTGATACTAATTTATCAGTTTCAGTCGCGTAAACAAATTTAAAAAATGTTAGAAAAAATTAAAAATACAATTACTAGTCTGAATTCCGTTAATTGTTAATTAACGATGTCTAAATACATTAATTTAATAATGTCCGCAAGTGGAGAAAGGACTTGTAACATAATAAAAAAAAAACACAAAAAAGTTTTAAAAATTTTGTTTAATTAAATTTACTTAATTTTAAAACCTCTTACGTCAGTGTTGTTACTAGCTGAATTTTCTGAAGCTGTCTGATTTTCACAGCTGTCTACCATTTCCATCAAGGTAAAAGCAGCGACGGCCAATATAATAATCAGTGGGATTTTCATTTTGGCTGTTAAACACGTATTGCTATCTATTACAAAACAGGGCATGCATTTATAATCTGTGTAGTTCTATGAGATATTTTAAACTTAAGGATGTATCTATATATATTTTTAGATTTTTTTTTAATAATTCCAGAAAATAATTTAAGGAATTTTAGAATTATCCAGGAGGAAAATTCCAAATCTAACGTTGGATTTTATTCCACTGTAAATCGTATTAAACGGATTTGGAATTCTCTTTCTCAGCGTTTTAGAAATTTAGATTCCGTAGGGGTATTTAAATCTTCCATAAGATCTTTTTTTGTGCGAAGTACTAGTTTTAAGTTTCATTTGTAATTATTTTTGAAATTTGTATTTATATGTAAGGGCTTTTGTATAATATTGAATAAGTAAATAAATAAAATAATTGTACTTACTTAGTAGTAGTATTAATTGCTAGCGAAAATAATTTTTCGACCAAGACTTCCAGTGTACTTATATTACATTTTGCTAAAGAAAACTAATAAATATGCTATTGCGATTTCATTATCGTCTATTTAATGCGGCTCAACGAGCTTTCTGAACAAACCTCTTATCCGGCGAATTCCTTTATTTTTAAAAATTTTGTTATTTAACAAAAAATGAAATATTTACCCTGTTGAAAATATCCAGCTGGAAATTCTGAAAAATCCACCTGGAAATCCAGCTGGATTTTCCAGGGATAAGGCTGGAATTTCCAGGTGGGTTTTCCAACTGGATTTTCCAGGTAGATTTTCCAGGTGGATTTTGTAAATAATTAATTATTTGTAAATAATAATGAATTATTTACAAAATCGGGTTGGAACATCCACCTGGAAACTCCAGCTGGATTTCCAGGTGGATTTTCCAGCTGGATATTTTCAACGGGGTAATGTAAGCTCTAACTCGAACACCTTCTGTTACTATCAATCCTATTACATTTTTTATAAATAAATATGAAACGAAATATCGCAATAAATAACGTGAACACTTAATTTTTTGGAAAATGATAATTGTGACATTATAATACATTAATAAAGAGAATAGAAATAACGTTTGAAGAATTTAACGTCTTTTCAATAAAAAAAAATTATGTTACATAAGTAAATTAAATCTTAAGAAGGTCACTGCCAACTATCTAAAAATGAAGATGTAAGTAAAATTCGTACGAATAAGTGAATATGCACGTATTTACTGTTACAGCTGGTCTCTTACTTATTCGATAAGTGAACGACATTTAACATTAAATAAGTACATACTGATGAATTTCTCTTATTCATATTTAGAAGGAAAGAAGTGGAGCATTTGAGCTTTTTGCAACAAAGAAAAGAACTCTTCAAATCTGCCACGAAAAAAGCATTTTTGGCAATTTTGCCGTTTTTTCCACTCTTGCGAAATGTGCTTTTTTGCGACAATCTTGAAATATGCATAGTTTGCGTTGGTAAATTTAATTGTGCTTTTTTCCTGAAAACCGACGATACAGCCTAACATTAAACAAAAAATTACAGTATGCCTTGGTCAGGAAGTACAGTCGTGACACCAAGAGCTTAACTTCCCAGGTGGAAATAAACTTATCTAGAAAAAGCTAATAAAATCTAATAATTTCTAATAAAAAATTATAATACGGACAATTCTGATTTCTAATAACAGTTTAAATTTGTTATTATCTTTTATTAGATTTTTTAAGCTTTTATTAGCTTTTTGATTTTCAATCAAAACGAAATTTTTTATGGTTAGAAAAAGCTATTAAGTCTATTAGCTGTTCTAAGACATTATTTGCTGCAAAGAAATATTTATAATACTTATAATTTGGCAGTAATGATTATTTTTTAATTATTTGCTTTTCGGTTTTTCATAAAAATTTTTCGTTTTTCCATCAAAATTTTTCGGTTTTTCATCAAAAATATTCAGTTTTTTATTAAAAACTACTAATAAAAGCTAATAACAGCTATTAGCACTTCATTTGTAAGCTACAATTAAAAAACAAATACTAATACAAATTAATAAAATCTTGAAGAAATTAATAAAATATAATAAAAGCTAAAAAAAGCTAATAACTATTATTACGCGTCCGAATTCGCTATATTATAAACTTTTAATAAAAGCTAATAACTAATATTAAAAATTACAAATAATTATTAACTTTTATATGCAAGAAATTATTTTCGCCTGGGTTGCAACCATTATACGTGAGTATTGTCAAAATAGTTCCTTTTTCAGCCAATCAATTTTTTTTTATGCAAATTTATATTTTTTTTTTGTCACATGCAACATGATGCACTCGATTTTTGTTGTGGAATACCAACACAACGCGATTAGGAAGTAGCGAGAGTCAATGGAAATCGGGCTTCGCCTCTTTGCCGCGTCGTTCTCAGAAAATTTTCCGCGACTCGGTAAACACGATTTCGGCACGTTCCTCGCCAATTCAAAAGCGAAATATCGCGAAATACGTAAAACAAAACAGAACAACAATGGATACGATAAACGTATGGCCGTATGCGTGCGAAAGCGCAGGGGCACGCGTGCACCGACCGGTAAGTACTTTTCTGCGGCGACGATAAAAAATTTGCTTTTTCGAGCTCCCGCGTTACGTAAGCACAGTACGGTCATGCGCGGAATTTCAAAATGTTTTCTTTAAATTATGTAAAAAAAACGAATCTCTCGACGTAAACAAAAGAAACGCCGTGCGATAATGAAAATCGGAGGATGCGGGCGATATTTTTTTTTTCGACGACGGTTAAAAATAAAAAACATTTGTTGAAGGATGCAACATTTTATCTATGAGTTTGAGTTTATTTAGTCCATACATCGGTTTACTTGTTCTTCGAAACGATTATAATAATAAAATAAGCCGTGACGACTACATTTCCTTAATACAAAATAAATAACAACTAGGGTCGTTAAAAATAACACCGACTAATATTTAATCTTGCTTAAGTAAAGATACAATTGAGTCCTGTACACAATGCATGAGTGGATATATTTTTGAAACGCATTATTTCATAAGCGTTTTCAATTTTTTACAACCTATTCTTTTCAGGATTTTACACGCAACTGAACTGCATTCTTATATAAGATTCAGCAACGATTTAAAAAAAAGAAAGAAATCGTTCTTTCTTATGATACGAACAAAAAATTCTGGTTTACCGCGAATTTTCTCCTTTCTATCTAATGTTAGGTACACAAACACTACAGCAACGGGCTTATAGACTACAAGACTTAATTCAGTTTAATTCTGCATTTTATTGTTACCTCCTCTTTATTTATTTTATGTCTAATATGATTTGTAATTTGAGACGCTAGTACAATATATACATAAGGCTGTATCAAAATAAGAGCACCATTCACGAAGTAAACGCGAGTCTCTTAAGTGTTCTTGAAATTTTTTTATCTTTCCTTGCACCATCACCATCACCTCGTCGACGGGCACTTATTATCGTGTTATACTTATGCGTACTGTCATCCACTAACTCTTCACACCTTACGCTCGTATATACCCGTAACAGATGCTGATCAAATAATTTCATGTAAGTTACACTGATATTTACAGATTTATTATTGTACTGGCTTTATCATAAATTTCCAATTTTACAACGTGACTTGTGCACGTTTATGGAGAATATTATTTGGTCTCCTTTCTGAAAATGTAGGAATTGTTATTTCCAGAGGGACGCAGACTCATTTTTTAAGTCTCTTTATTTAAAGATTCTCATTTTTTAAGATTCCTTCACGTAATGATGTGTTTACCTCATCATAAAAAGAGAACTTGCAGTTTATTATGCATATTAATTTTTTCCTGATTAATAAAATTTTAGTCTCTAATAATGTACATATTGCATTTTCAGTATCACGTTTAATCAATTTATTTAGGGATTACAATTGATGATAAATATTTCATAGACCGACCTTATGCACAAATATTTACAATCTGTGCAGTGACATACAATATTCAATATTACCTGCAAAAATTATTTCTTTTTGTACGATATTTTGTACATATTACATTATTTTTAATATTATACATGTTTTATACCGATTGTTTGAACATTTGAAACGCATCTAGACAGCCTGTTATAAATGATCCATTTGTTAGTCTGCCGATATATCTAAGCAATAAACGTAAACTGCAGAAAAGATTTAAACTTAAAATTTTATTAAGGTATAATTACTATGGTTTTTGCATGAATTGAGCCTTTGCAATTATTTTTTTTCTTTCATTTACACAAAATAAATGTCGCATCACTCGAAAAACTTTTACTAAAATGGAAAATTTGAATACGATTCTAACATTTTTTTTTCTCTAATTCTATATTACACAAATTTTAATTTTCATTTACAAATTTACAATATTAAGAAATCTATAAATAGTTATTTGTTTCAAAGGTTAATAATAAACTGTAATTACAAGGGTAGTCTGCCTATTTTTTTTACAACAGTACGTTTATTAATAAAAGTTATTTTTTCTTAAATCACGCAACAAGTTAATTTTCATGTCAGCAATCATTGCATTTGCAACTAAACATTTCTTGTATGACTTGTTAATTAATAATTAATAATATTTTTAAGTTTAAATATTAAGTTATGCAAATCGTTCATATGCCTATAAACATTGAACTGATTTGTCAGATTTTGTAATATATATGTTATTTTCATGATCCCAATAGTAAACCAACATAAAAAATGGGATATGTTGTTTATAAATCCAACAATTGGATTAAATCAATATTTACGCACTATGAACTTATGCTGTAACAATGGCAAAAACGTTTTTAAATATAGCTACCTGTTTTCATTGACCATCCATTTAATTTTTTTCTTGTAAATTAAAAAATTATACTGATAATGTTCTTTTACGGCAAAGTAAATTCAGTTTGCAGTTTTAATGCTATTGTACATAAAATTATTTCAGGTAATTAAAAAAAAGTTAAATGCGACGTGCAAAATTTAATATCTAGTATACACCAATTACTGATATATACTATGAAATAAAATTCTAGTTGCAAAAACTTTTAATTAACTTCTTCTCTTTTTCCATTACGTAAATTACGAAAAGTTTAATAAACCCAACAATTTTTTCTATAAAAACAAAAAAATAAAAATGATTATTTTCTATTACATTTTTGTAATTCAATCAATGCTCAAAAATCCGATGACTGATAAAAAGAAGTGTTTGCAAGGCATATTTAGCTAGATTGAAGTAGTAAAACTTCATTCGATTCAATAGTAAAGTCTCTGTTACCGGAAAAGGAAAACGAGCGGGCACCGCGTCATACTCAATATTCTTTGCATTTCCACACGGCAACAGGCGCTCAACTTTAAAGCATCGAAAGTTCGCTTATTCAACCTTATTAGCCTACTATTAACACGCAATGAAAATACACCCGAGAGGTACAACCGTAACTTCACAGATCCCGCGTCACTTGTTTAGAAAGAAAAGTTAGCCCCGGCTAGGCCCGAGGCTCCCGGACGCCTCAGTTGGCCGAGCGAAGACTGCGCCGTCGGCGGGCGGCACCAGCGACGACCGGGCGTGCGCGACCGCGCCGCCTCAGCTCCGGGGCCACCGCGGCGGCTGCTCGCCCGTGCGCCAAGGCCTGGTGCTTCGCGTACGTATCCTCCGGCACTCGTTTGTGGCACACCCGGCATCGTTGCAACCGGTGACCTGAAATTTACAGAGCGAATCGTCACTTGGAACAGAACAGTGAGTCTTATTTATGGCAGATTTTCAAACGTGAAAAGTAACGTTTAGCTATGGGTCAGGAGCAGTTAGTTTTATTTCGAAATTAACGAAAGATTGTTAAGTGAAAATGAAAAGATTTAGTGTGACAAGAAGAAAATCATACTTTTAAGATTCAAATGTTTCTTGGGGAGAATATTGATTCATGTGTAAACAAGACGAGAGTAAATAAAATTCTCTTTAAATTAATTATATCTAATTGTAAGAAATATTTAATATTTAATAAAGAAATATAATAATTTAAATTCGTAAATATTTTTATTTTTAATTTAGAGTTCTTATTTTAAAGGAAAGTTATTTGCAATCATATTTTTCTTGGCACATTCACCATCATGCTAAATGGTAATTTATGTCGTATCAAAACAGGATGTTTAAGGTAAGCATTTACGAAGATTGTGTATTACTGAGATTGTTTGCAAGCGGAATTCTGATAATAATAAAAAATATAAATACATCACTGCATTTTATATTGTTACAAATTATTTTGTTTCTTTAATGCACGGCATTAACACGGTAAAAAAGTGTTAAACATTATCAGAATCCCGCTTTGGTGATTAATAAATGATGCAGGGACAACGTACTTATGAAGCCAGGAAACTCAGATTACAGCGTAGCCCTCACAGGTGCTTACTAGACTAATCTGTACAAAACAAAATCGACACAAGAATATGACACCTCTTCATCGATTCGATCTACATCTACTAATTGATCAATGCATGTACAAACGGTGAAGACCGATCACTTCGTCAATTCCTTAAAAACGCCATGATCGGCGCTGTGATAAAATTAGCGTTTATACATATGTTCTCCAAGCGATTCATGAGATTATTTACAATTTGCGATGATTGAAAAAAAGTGACATTCGCGGGATGAGCGCCAGAAGTGAATAGTCACCGCGTACTTTAGAAACCTACGCGCATACGAATGCAATGTGTCACTTAGGACGTACCGGATTTCTTAGTCCTATGCTGCAAGCGATGAGTGCTGAGTGCAGCGGCACTAGAAAACCACTTGCCACAGTCCGCACAGTTCAGTTTCTTCACTTTCCACGTTCGATTCGGGCTCGGGAGCTTCCTCTTCGCGACTTTGCCTTTGGCGGATTCCGCCTCGGCGGCCTCCATCTCCGGACTGGACCGGTCCGTTCGGCTACGTTTTCGTGATTCCGTGGATTCAGAGGCGCTGCTCTCCGTTTCCTGGCCGACTTCTTTCGCGGTTTTGTCCTTCGTCGTTCGGCCCCTCTTACGGGATTCAGCAGAAGAAGATTTAGAAACTTCGGCGGGCTCTGGAGTTTTCTCCTTCATTGCGGTCTCCTTGCAGGACCTGCCTCGCTTTCGCGATTCTGGCGAGGTCTCGATTGGCTCCTCTGGTTCAGAAGTTGAGGATTTCTCCTTTGGCCGGCCCCGCTTTTTTGGCTCTAGCGATTCAATAGCATTTTCCGCTTTGATTTCTTCATCCAAAGCTTCGGTATCTTCCTTGGAAGATTTATCTTTGGCTGGTAGCCGACCTCTTCTCCGAGGCTCTGATGTTGTTTCCTCGCTTTTTTCTGCCTTTTTGGTTACGTCTTCTGAAACTTGGATGTCTTCTTTGGAAGATTTATCTTTCACCGGCTGCCGACCTCTTTTTCGCGGCTCCAATGCTATTTCCTCGATCTTTTCTTCCGTTTTAGTTACTTCTTCAGAAACTTCGGTGTCTTCTTTGGAAAATTTATCTTTCACCGGCTGCCGACCTATTTTTCGCGGCTCCGATGCTATTTCCTCGATCTTTTCTTCCGTTTTTGTTTCTTCCTCAGAAACTTCGGTGTCTTCGTTTGAGGATTTATCTTTTGCCGGCAATTGATCTTTTTTAAGCGGCTCCAATGTTACTTCCTCGATGGTTTCAAATACTGTGACTTCTTCCTCAGAAGCTTCGGTATCTTCTTTAGAGGATTTATCTTTTACCGGCAACTGACTTCTTTGCGTCTCTGTCGTTACTTCCTCGATCGTATCTATCACTGTGATTTCTTCCTCAGAAGCTTCGGTATATTCTTTCGAAAATTTATCTTTTACCAGTAACCGACCCTTTTTTGGCGTCTCCGACATTGCTTCCTTAATCTTTTCTAACTCTTTGATTTCTTCCTCAAAAACATCGGAGTCTTCTTTGGAGGGTTTATCTTTTGATGGAAGCGGATCTCTTCTTTGAGGCTCTGATGTTGCTTCCTCGGTATTTTTCTCCGCTTGTGCTGATTCTGTTGTTTCGTCCTTTTCCTGCGATTCCGATAGTACTGGTATTTCATTCTTTGTATTCGATTTTTCTTCGCTATCCGCTGAAGGTTCAGCCAGTTTTTCAATCTTCTTCTCAGTTTTCAAGGTTTCTGCTTCCCTATCTTTCAAGAATGGCTCCTCTTTGCTCAAACGACGCTTCTTGGGGATTTCCGCGATGGGTTTCGTAGGAGCCTCGTCTTTTTCCTCCAAATTGTCGTCGTCTGCCGGTTGGTCTTTACTGAGCTTTCTTTTTTTCGGTATTTCCACGGGTACAAGCTTTACTTCCACCTTTGTACAAGATTCTCGATACTTCTCTGTGTCTTCTTTGAACCCAACCGATTTGCTTTGTCGACCTCGCTTGCGACTTTCACTATCCACCTTCTCTTCTGTTTCCGTGTCTGACTTTCCGTCCTTTGATAGATTTGGCCTTATTGGACGGCCTCTCTTTTTGGGTATTTGTACAGGTGGCTCCGCAGGACGGTCGTCATCTTCCTCCGGCTCGGGTGTCATCGACCGTTCATTCGACAAGCTCTGCTTTCTGCGTCTACCTTTTCTTCTCTGTTCGGCCGCAGATTTTTCCTCCAAATCCAGCGACGGCGACTTCTCCTTCGGTACAACACTCTTCTTAGCTGGTGGTCTACCTCTCCTTCGAGGCCCAGACAACTGTTCTCCTGAGCTGTCTAATTTCAATTCGAAATCATGACCAGAACTGAAAATAATTATATTTCCGATTAACAATTTTATTCATAATAAGACTAACGTGGAGACATATTTCTGAACAGTTAAACACAATCCAAATTACCTTTCCTCTTTGGAAGACTGACGATTGGCAGGAGGCCTGCCTCTTCGCTTACGCCCTCGCTCGGGCTCGGGCTCTGGTTCGGGCTTCGGTTCGGGTGGGGGTTCGGGTTCACTCTCCTCGAAACTCTCCTCCTCCTCGTCCACTTCGGTGTCGGTGCTCTCGTACTCCCGGGTGCGTGACCAGTTCTTGACGGGTCGGCCTCGCTTGCGCGGCGAGTGAGCGACACGCACGTGCCGGGCGAGAGCCAGGGCCATGTCGAATCTCTCGTGGCACGACTTGCACTTGAAGCGCTTGGGCAGCTTGCCGGCAGCTTGCTGCCGCTTGCGCTCCTCGAGCTTCTGCAAGTTAGCCGGGGACTTAGGGCAAGCGTGCAGATGCCTCTCGAGGGCTCTCCGCTTGCGGAAGTTCCTCAGACAATGGGTGCACTGCATCACCGGCTGCTTCTTGCGCTTGTTCGCCGGACCCTCGTCGCCCGACGCTTCCTCTTCCTCTTCCTCCTCTTCCTCTTCTTCACCCTCCTCGGAGTCGCCCACGCTGATTACGTCGTTTTCTTTGTCGCTGGAACCCTTGCCCTTGCCAGATGCCATCGCGGTCGCTAACTCGCCTTCCTCTATGTCGATGTTGATCACCTCCACCGATCTTTGGACAAAAATAAATAATGTGAGCGTATAAATTTCTGTGGAATTTAATAAGTATAAAATACCTGTTAGATCGAGTTTTCTTTCTGGCGGGTCTTCGTGGATTATAGTCGGGATCGGGCACCAGCTTCTTTCTTCGGCGTCCCCGTTTCCTGACGATCACCGGCTCCTCCTCCTCCTCCGAGAAGGCGGAGGCCGGCTGTATAATGATCTCCGAATCAGTGCGATTTACCACTGTCAGCTGCTGTTTGCGCGATCGCTTTACCTTCACCGGTGGCGTGGCTTGTTTGTCTAACTCCTTCGGCAAATCGTCAGACGAGAACTGGCCGTCATCGTAAGAAAAGTCGTACAACGGATCCTCGACCTCTTGTTTGATCTTTCGATGTGCCTGTAACAGGTTGTTCATCGTGCGCGCCTTCTTTGGATTCTTGTACGTGCGGTAGACGGTTGTGGTGACCTCCTTCTTCTGGCTCAGGATGGGTGCTAATTTATGCTGGGGCTTTTTAGGGGTGTATCTCAGGATGCTGTCGCTCTTCTTTTCACTTTTCTCTACATCAATTGATTTAGATTTGTTAGTACTCGTACTCATATTGAAGCTCTGCAGCGAAGCCTGGAGTTCATCAAAGGTTAGCTCTTCATCAGATGCACCTTCGTCACAGAGGATGTACTGCACAGTCGACTGCTCTATTATCTCTGCATCACTATCGATCTCCTCGTTCAGTTCACCTGAAATAAATTGAATTTAATAATTGTCGGTCTTTTTGCCTTAGAGATAGATTTTCATTTTTTGTGAATTATACAAATTATTTACTGTACCTGTGATAAAAGATTCGCTCTCATTAGTCCAAACATAAGCGATACTCGCTTCCTTTTTTATATTCATCACAGGTTGAGAAATATTACTGATAACTTTATTTACGACTTTAGGTGTTGATTGTTTCATTGGCGTAAAGATTTTCTTGACTCCTGGAGTATTTTTCGTAATAATAGTTTTCGGTTGTTCTACTTTTTGAGATTTAATTTCCTGTGACTTCATGAATTGAAATTTACGTACTTCCATCTGTGGTTTAAACTTAGGTGTTTCCATTTGAGGTTTAGGTGTAGTTATTGCTATTTGAGATTTATTTCTGAGTATCTCCATTTGAGTTTTAGGTTTAGGTATTTCGACTTGAGCTCTTTGTTTAGATATTTCCACATATGATTTAAGTTTAGATACTTCCGTTTGAGGTCTAGGTTTAGGTACTTCTGCTTGAAGTCGAGGTTTAGATATTTCCCCATAGGATTTAGGTTTAGATACTTCCACTTGAGGTCTAGGTTTGGGTACTTCCACTTGGGGCCTAGGTTTAGATACTTCTATTTGTGGTCTAGCAGCTAGTTTAGCTGCTTCCATTTGAGGTCTAGGTTTGGGAGTTTCTACTTGAGGCTTAGGTTTAATAACTTCAACTTGTGGTCTAGGTTTAGATACTTCTATTTGAGGTCTAGGTTTAGATACTTCCACTTGAGTTTGAGGTTTAGATACTTCCACATGAGTTCGAGTTTTAGATACTTCCACTTGAAGTCGAGGATTAGATACCTCAACTTGAGATTTAGGTTTAAGCACTTCCATTTGTGGTTTGGGTTTAGGTAATCCCATTTGAGATCTAGGTTGAGGCACTTCTATCATTTCTGTTTTTACTTGCTCAACTATTCTAGTTTGAGGAGGTGGAGTTTCTATTTTCTGAGCTGTTGTTTTTACATCTTGATATCTCTCAAATTTAATTTCTTCTCTCTTTTCAGGAGGTTTTGTACTTTTATTTTGTTGTACTTGAGGTTTCTTTACTGTTTTCACAGCACCCTCTCCAATTAACCTCTCAACATCCGCTCTAAAATGTTACAGTAATATTTTAGTAAAAAAAATTTTTTCATATATTTTAGGTAATGCATTTTTTAACTTACTTCATAAGAAAATGAAAATTTGTTGGAGGTTCACCAGATTCATCGTATAATGCTACAGCAAAAATTTCATCCGAATCTTCTACAGCGTACAGAGCTAACTGTTGACCAGTAGAAGTTATAAATGTTGCTATAGTTTCATCATCATCTGAATCTACTTCTGGTTCTTCAGTATTGTTCGAAATTTCAACTTTTAAATCAGCCTGAAATTAAAATAAATTATAAAAATTTGTTATACAAATTTTATATTTTCAAGCACATATTTAGATATTTGAATAATTTTTATATATTCATTATATAACAAACCATCTCATTGCTGTTAGGTTCTTCTGGAGCTTCATTCTTTACATCAGAAGATGCATGTAGCGTAATTAAATCACTAAAATCATCCATGCTTTTTACAGATTCTGTGTCGTTTTTCGATTCTGGATTCGTCATGATTTTTACAACTTGCCCTTCTTGTGTGTCATTGTCGTATATTATCTGAAAAATCAATAACACATTTTGAATTTTATTCATAACTAATTATTTCGTAAATTTTAGGTTAGAGTAACAGGCAATTCAATTTCAATTGCCTTTGAATGCACTAAAATATGGCATATCAAATAAGAAAATTTAATTGATGTGTCATTATAAATGATATTTTATAGTATTACACGTAGCTTATGAACGATTCACCAGTTTTATTTTACTTATTCAATGAAAATAATTTTAAATAGCAGATGAAAAAAGCACACTCTTTCAATAAAATAATTCTAATTTACATTGTTGCAGAGACAACATTTTTACTTTCACACAAAATCTTGGGCATTAAAGCTACGTAAGAGTACTCCTCGAGCGTTGCCATTACCACAGTGCCTTCCATCTCGTTGGAGCAAGCAGTCAGCAAATCCAAGTCAGATCTATTAAGATTGATAGACTCGCCCTCCTGATCTGCCTCGACGGCCAGCAGGCTCTTGCCCTCGAGTTCCATCTTCTACTGCAGTGAACTGGTTCCTCACATCCTCGCCATGATACTGTCGGGGCCGGAGCCAGCGAAACGATACTCGAGTGCCCGTCGGGCCATCCACCTGCCTTAGTGGCGGGACTCGTCCCTCGGACGTGACCCAGTGGTCGCCAAGTCAGTCCTAAGCTCCGGGTGCACTCCGTTCGCCGGGATCTCCGGGGAAAGTACCGAGAGTCCGCAGTCGGTGAGGTTACGTCGCGCTGCTCGCGACACGACTCCGCATCCCGCGGAGGGGCCCGGGCCAGCTGGGGGCGCGCGCCGACGGGGCCGCCTCGAGAGTTTAGCTGCTCTCGGCGCCGGGGTGCGTGCCAGGGGCTGGGGACAACGGTCGGGCCACCAGGTTAATATATATGCTCGCCTCACAACATAACAAACGTACGCGCTCGGCTTTCTCGCACACTTGCGCACACGCACGACGCTCGCGCACCTACACTGACGCAGGGAGGAAGGAAGGTGGCGCTAGGGTCGCGGTTCTCTTTTTTATCGCGCCGAAATGAGCGTCGCGCTAGCGTGGAACGCGCTGCAGCTTCCCCCACCTCCCGTCCCGCGCTCCCTCTTGGCCTAATTTTCCGACAAAGTCTAGTCTATTGCATTTTTACGGGCCTTTTTAGCTTTCAACTGGTGTAGGAAAAAATTTATTCAAAGATTCACGTTTAAGAATTAATATATTCTTGCTAATATTAGCAAGAGTTCATTTATATTACTTATCTGTTGATTTATAAGCCGCGAATTTTAATTCTGTGGTTAATTGAAAATCAAAATATAAATATGTTGGGAGTGAAAGTTATTATAAATTATATTTTATTAATTATTGATATGATTTATATGATGATATTGAAGATTGATGATGTATGAGCGTGGTTAGAACTGGTCAACTGGTTTTGTGTGACACAATGACTGTCCTTAAGCATCGTTATATGCAGGTCAAATTTATATTGATAATGATATCAAATATATTTATAGATATATGGATATAGTCATATATATAATATAAACAGTATTTTTGCAAAAGTGCGAAAGTTTAATTTTGATTTTAGATGGCTACGATACAAATAGGAAGGTAAAAGGGTAATTTACAATAAATTTATAGACTTCATTATAGTAATTTAAAAAACGTTAAAAAAAACATCAACTAATTGTTTGTTTTATTGTCTGTAAAATATAGAGAGAAACCGCAAAATAAATAATATTTTTTTATTTAATTTCTGATTTCAGTATTTTACTCTGATTTGTTGACCAATTAATTCCTCCAGGGGGCCTTCTCTCGAGTGATAAACCAGCACGAAAAACAAGGACAAAAGATATAAAATGTGCGAGTTAGACAAAGAC